>VWYH01006563.1:159026-202698 GCA_013399365.1 Pampusana beccarii | reverse complement strand
AACAAACCAAAAAACTAATTTTGCCCTATCTGTTTTTTATCTGTATTTGTGTAGGTCATATTTTACTTATTTTTATTGAAATAGTATAGAAAAATGTGAATTAGAACAAGAAGATAGGCAGAATAAGTCTTGCTCTAAATAACAAACTAACATCTGCAAAAAAATATACATACATGTGTCTTTAAATACTTGTTTTTTTTCTGAGATTTCAGAAAGAATTACTTATTGAGTGAAGAGCCAGTGAGAGTCAGGGTTTCAATTTTGCCAGTAACTCTTTGGATTACAAAGTTCCATAAAATCATTTGGGTTTTTTCTGGAGTTGTTGAGGGTTTGGTTTTTTTTGTAGGTAGTAGTGGAAGTCAGTCAGGGCAACTTCCTAGGAAAGGGTGGGTTATAACTGAGTCTGGGTAAGTAGCAACAGGAATACTCAGGTCATTCTGCTGATATTAAAATGTATTTAAAAAGGAGTTCCCATAATACGAACATTACAAAGCCCTAATTAAGAACTGGAACTTTTAAGTGAGAATATTTATTATTTATTTATTTAATCAGCAAAATGAAGAACGTAGCTCTTTTGAACAATTATCAATAACTGAGTCAGATATCTAGAGGTACCTTTGGGAGGGCTGCTCTGGTTGAAACCATATTTTTTACTTTTGTTCAACTGTATGCTATAGAGTATACTGAACCAATAGTGCTGCTCCAGTATTCATGGGTTTATACTGGGTCCAGAAGGTAAAGAGAAGCATTTATGCAGACCTATACAGAAGTTAAATCAGCCCACTGAAAAACAGAGTGCATTAACTTGCTTTTGGAATGGATTAATGTGGCCTCATCATTCTTGAACATGCTGGAATGTAGGCAAAGTAAATGTGAAAATGCACACAGAAGTTCACGTAGTTTTACTGAATCTAGGTGACAAGCTAGCTCACCCATGGTCAAGTACAAAATGGCTTTAGGCACTGCAGTACTGTTTAGGCATAGCACAACTCACAATAACTATATCCAATGTTATATGGCACATGGAGGACAGGGAGGTGATTCAAGACAGCCAGCATAGCTTCAACAAGGGCAAGTCCTGCTTGACCAATCTAGTGACCTTCTATGATGGAGTAACAACATCAGTGGACAACGGAAAGGCTAGGGATGTTGTCTATCTGGACTTCTGTAAAAACTTTCACATGGTACCCCTCAACATCCTTCTCTCTAAGTTGGAGAGATATAGATTTGATGGGTTGGCTGTTTGGTGGATGAGGAACCTATAGGATGGTTGCACCCAGAGACTAGTAGTTAATGGCACAGTGTCTGGATGGGCACCAGTAACAACTGATGTCTCTCAGGGATCTGTACTGGGACCAGTTCTGTTCAATATGTTCATCAATGACATAGACAGTGGGTTTGAGTGCACCCTCAGCAAGTTTGCAGGTGACACCAAGTCATCCAGAGGGACCTGGACAAGCTCGAGAAGTGGGTCCATGCAAACCTCATGAGGTTCAATAAGGTCAAGTACAAGGTCCTGCACCTGAGTCAAGGCAACCCCCAGTTAATACAGGCTGGGGGATGAAGGGATTGAGAGCAGCCCTGCAGAGGAGGACTATGGGGTACTGGCAGATGAAAGATTAGACATGAGCTGGCAATGTGCGCTTGAAGCCCAGAAGGCAAACCGTATCTTGGGCTGCATCATAAGTAACATGGCCAGCAGGTTGAGGGAGGTGATTTTGCCCCTCTACTCTGCTCTGTTGATACTCCACCTGGAGTACTGTGTCCAGCTCTGGAGCTGACAGCACAGGAAAGACATGGGCCTGTTGGAGATGGTCCAGAAGAGGGCCACCAAGATGATCAGTGGGCTGGAACACCTCTCCTGTGAGGAGAGGCTGAAAGAGTTGGGGTTGTTCAGTCTGGAGAAGAGAAGGCTCCAAGAAGACCTTATTGTGGTCTTTCAGTACAGTATAGGCCTCTTTTAAGAGGCCCATAAGAAAGATGGGACAGACTTTTTAGCAGGTTCTGTTACGATAGGATAAGGGGTAATGGTTTTAAACTAAAGGAGGGGAGATTTAGGCTAGACATGAGGAAGAAAGGAGGGTGGTGAAACACTGGACCACGTTGCTCAGAGACATGGTAGATGCCCCGTCCCTGGAGACATTCAAGGTTGGGCTAGACTGGGTTCTGAGCAGTCTGATCTAGTTGAAGATGTCTTTGCTTGTTGCAGTGGTGTTAGACTAAATGACCTTTGAAGGTGCCTTCCAACTTAAACTATTCTATAATTCTGTGATTCTATATCAGTGTCAGGGACCCTAAAACTCCAGCTGACAGCTCAGCATTTGAACTGCCCTTTCTCTGTTTTAGTTAGTATTTGTTTAGGAAAACAAATAGTTTTTAGCAATGGAGAAGGGGAACAAAAATATTGTTCTTATTTTTGGTAGCCTGCATCCCAATTGTCTTTAGAAAATCAAATAAACAAACCCTTCATGACAAAATTTTCTTTCCCAAATAGATTTTTACTGTTTTCTGAAACACGATGCCATTTGAACTACTCCCTCTTTCTTTTTATTCTGTTATATTTTGAAATCTGTTTACACATAGATACTTGGGTGAAATAAGTTTTCTGACAGAGAGGATCTGCTGCTAAAAGCATGTGCCATGGTAAGACATATGCAAGTGGTGGGATTTTTTGTTTGTTTGTTTTATTCTGTTATTGTAACATTAACACAGGGATTTTAGGTTAGAAAGCCAACAAGAGAGGATATCTAAAAACCCAAAATCCAACACTTTTCTAAAACAGAAGAATTTTATACATTTTTCCTGTGTTAGGTAATTTCCAAATAAAGTACGAAAAACAACACGTAATCAACAGAGACAGATGGAAATGCTGAAATATTGCAGAAAAGGAAATATCTTCAGTAGAAATTTTCAGGTTTAAGAGAATGACATAGGCTTACAAAAATAAGATATGTAATCTAAGAATAGCTGAAATTATCCTGCTTAAGAGTCTTAAATTGTACAACAATTAACTGTGGCTGCTGTGACTTCAGAAGCTCCAGAGGAAGGACAACAGCTGTTTCTAGCACAGAAGCAGTGGCTGGATGTGGGAAAGCAGCACTCCCTTCTCCAGACAGCTACCAGAGAAACAGAGATGCTGGCAGGTCTGAGGAAGGGACCAAGAGTCACCTTCCTCCCAGAGACTCAGCTGTCTGTATGCCCAGGCTGTGTTTGGTGCATTAAAGCCCTGTGACCTTGGCTCAGTGTTACTGGGACACTGGTTTTAGGGCATGAGGAAGCATGTGAGCTAAAGCCATACAAAATAAGAAAAGTAAAAATCCAGAAGTGTCATTGCTGAAACATTATGAGCAGCTCAGACTTGCAAAACGGAAAATACTGACATCAAATTTATAAAACCCTTGGGGTGGCATTTGAATCAAAAGGTAGCAATTGAGCAACACCAAGTGTCTTCAAGTAGCGACAGAGGCTGATGGTTGATTGATGCCTGACTGGTCAGCAATCACTTATCAATTCTTCTATCAGGGCTAGTGAGCTGACTAATGCTTAGCCTACTAGCTTTTTAGCCCAAGTTATCTACTCTGTATGTATTAACCAATGAATAGTTATGCTGCACTCTCACACTGTATGCATATTTTCAAATTGCCTGACATAAGTGACAGACACAAAGCAAAAGCAGGAAGGAGAGCGGCTGAATATGAGAATAGAGAGGGACTTCAGGTAGCGCTGGCTGCGGGCAGCAGAAAATCATGTCCATTCCCCTAATGCAACTGAGACTGAAGTAGTAGCTTTAAAAGGGAAATTAGCATTTTGTCTAAGCCACGCTTTCATGCTCCAACTTATTTTCTTTAATGCAAAAGTATGATATAAAAGACATTCATTACTGGAAATTTGTAAGTACAAAAATCTCAAGACTGTTAATAATTCTATCTCCCTTCCAAAGAAACTTTATAAAAAAAAATGTAATGAGAATGTAAAGAAGAAAGTAGATGAGTAATTTAAAAAGGAAAAGGAAAAAATGTATGAAAGGGAAAACAGAAAAGAAGCAGTAGCAGAAAATAAATAGGTAATAGGAAAAAAGGATTTACTACAAGAAAAAAGAATAAAATTGAAAATGAATTTCTATACATTTTAGGTGCTGGCTGCCATACTGCTATATCATTCTTGCATTCACTGTAGGTTACTAAAATCGTGGTTTCTAAATATTTTGCAGTACAGAAGATTTTTAATGCATAAAAAACTCATTGCAGCTTTCTGCAATCGACTGAGCCTTACGAATTCTGTCAAATGACTCTTGATAGTAATCAGGCAAATAAGTGAGTACTCTAAAAAGATTAATCCTCAGGAATTCTGTGAGAGTATATTTCAGACAGATGTAAAAGCACATCCTATTGTGCTTATGGAACCCATTTCTGAAACTACTTTCAGAATAGCCTTGTTCTTGTATTATTTATTATTCTATTGTCTCTGATCTATAATTCAAAATGAAAAATCCTTTGATTATTATATGTGATATATTTCCAAAGCAGTGCTGAAAATTTCAGCTACTAGGTGTCCATTATTGTTATCAGACACAAAAATGTGAAGGTGGAGAATACGGATCATGTCATTCTGTTTGGATTCCTGCCAATAAAGGACATCCCTTGCCTATTTTTACTGCTGTTGGTATCATGAAATAAGAAGGATTGCAATAATTACTGTACTTTCACACTACACAGCTGTAACTGCTGAAATGAAAAAGTCTTACTCTCTTTTTGTAAACTAGTCTTGCCCTGGCTGAAACATGAATTATATCACAATTCGCTCTAGGGTCAGTCTGCAATCAGGTATTTCTTTCATTCTTCTCAGTGATTACATCCATCCATTAAATTACAAAAATTCCATAAAAATGAAGATAAGTATTCGTAAGTGTGCTACTGATGAGTTGAGTTCTAACATTATAATAGGTATCATTATATTAGATTATGATATATTGTCTCATGTTTCTCATTAAGATTTCATTGCAAGTTTCTAATTATAATGGCACTCCTTAATGCTACTAAGGCAAAGCATGTGCTATACTTAAAAAGCTAAGTTTCTATAGGAGAGAAATTTGCAAAGGCACAGATGTGCCTAACTTGTATTGAAATTCAGTGAGAGTTAGCCACCTAACTGTTATTTATCCCTTAGGAAAATAACTGAAGCATAAATATTCTTTGTGGTTGCACAGCTTGAGGGGGTGGAAGAAAAGGTTTACTTTTCACTAAAAAAAAAATCTACAGAAAAAAAATCTCTGACATTTATATGACAGTAGGCAATGATATATTAGTAACCCATTTTCTAATTACAGAACACTTTTTTTTTTTCCTTTCATTGCAATTCTAACTTCATATATGTATATAAACTGCATGTGTTTAGGAATTTATATTTGTCTATATAGAGGCAATTTTATATACATATACACATATATAAAAATACATAGACACACGGAACTATGAAATAGGTCTATTATGGAATGTGCATGACTCTCAAATTTCAATATGATAGCTGAAGCCCGCTTCCTCTACACAACAATCTAGAAAATAAAGACTTATGTCTCTTCGACCATGTTGGTCTAAACTCTCATTTCTCTTAAAATGTGGAGGGTCAAAAAATCTACTATGGAGGGATGAGGGATATTGAAAAAAAATGGTAATACATGACAGATTGATAGGAGGGTTCTCCTGAGGACTGCACTAAGGTTAAAAANAAAAAAAAAAAAAAAAAAAAAAGTCACTGAGAATCTAAGATGACGTAGGCATCATCCTGTCACAAAATGAGGTGAGTAGGAAGTGATAAGGAGAAAGAACAAAAGTACAGGGAAGCTTGAAATCAAGGACAAATGTGAACCGTGGCCTCATTTAGCAAAAGAGTCACATGAGGCAGGTGGAGACTACAGCTGTATGACAGCAGCATAACAGCAATGGTTGTCGTGTGCCACAGTAGAAGGCTGTGACACAACCGCTCTAACCTGGACACCCTAAGGAATACTGCTGTTGTCCTCTCTCCTGTTATATTAGTCTAGATAGGATGAAAATAGTCTAAGTCTTCTTTTACAAAGGACATAACATAGATACACTTACATTTATCTTCTTTTTTGTCCATAGACACTGTTTTATTTCTGTTTGATACATGCGAGATGTTTTCTATCAAGTTAGAAAATCTGGATAATTTTTGAGGACAAAATGTGTCAGAGAGTAATGCATGCTGCTGCTAGCTTCTATCCTACAGGCTTTTGGGCAGCGTGAGAAAAATGTAAGCCTTTTAACAAACAACTGGGAAAAATATTATTAATTTAATCTGTATTTTTAGAGAGAGATGTAATGTGTTCAATATGTCTTTTATTATGCTTTAATATTAAACTTTTTGCAATTACCTAAGGCTGCTTTTCAATTTTTCTTCTAGATTAAATGAAACAATTCCTTTTCACTTTGCACGATCCACCTTTCTTTGGCTAGAGAACAACAGCATACAGATAGATTCATCAGTTTTGCACAGCATGTACACTTCCTTCATTTCTACTATTACTGCCCTAAATAACTGAAATGAAAGCGATGATAAATTAGAAATCTTATGCCTATAAATGCATTTCTTTCTAAAGTCCAGCAGTCAGAGTACTTGTTAAAAATACTAATGAATGATCACATGGCTGTTGCCCAGAACAGGGTTTTAAGCATAGGCATATATATTATTAACACATAGTATAACATATAGTATACATCTAGCATAATTGATGTTTCAACAGAATCTGGTTCACTCAGAAAATAGTTTTAGCGTGTAAAAAATTCAGCATGGCTTTTCCCTTCTAAGTATGTAGTCATATATTAAAATTATGGGCATTCTTAAATTTGGAAAAAGGAAAGCAGGATATTTTACATGTATATGAAACTTTGCATATGAGTCTACATGTTTACGAATGTGTGTATCCTGGTAATAAATGAAATTGAATTTAAAAGAAAAAAAATTAGATTTTTTTTTAAGTACATGTAATGCCACAGTCTTTATTTTGTTTCAGAGAGGCATGATGGTTTATTAAACAAATGGCTGAGTAATGACTCAGGAGATCTAGAATCTAGTCCTCATATTACTCCTGGATGACCTTAGGCTGTCAGTGCACCTCTCCATACCTTAATTACTGACAAGACGCAGTAGAACTGTCAAACACTATTGAATTTGTATCCTAGCAAATCTCTTTTGGCTTAGTTTAGCTGCACTTTTTCTGGGTGATGTTCACACCACGTGAAGATCCCTTTCTTGTTACAGCAACTCTTCCTGAAGGCAACATGCCTGGCACAGGCAATAGGGCTGTGCTGTAGCTCCCTCACCACACCCAGTCATTTGGGGATCAGCCTGCAAAGAAGGAAAAAGCATAGAGGTGTCTGAGCCAGAATAGCTCCACATGAAGTGAGCAGCCACAGGAAAAGCCATAAGAGGTGTAACAAAGAGATGGCAGCAGCAATCCCAGACAAGTAAACTCAAAAAGCAGGTGAAAGTAGTGATGCACATGAGTGAATGTGTTCGGCTGTTTTTTGGTGTACAGTCTTCTTATGCTTTTGGGGCGACAGCTAGACGTTCACCTTTGTGACACTCTAGGTACTATAGTCTGAGATCTTTTGTGCTTCATAAACACTTTTAAAATTATTTAGATGGCTAGACCAGGCTAAAAATCTGTCTTCAGATAAAATTGGTGTGATGTTGAGGATAGCTTGAGTAGGAATTCATCTCACAGAAGGTCAAACATCTGCAGCTAACTACATATATTCTGATATACCTTAGGCTTCTGGTTTAGATTGTTATTGTCTTTTTCTCACCATAGACTTTAAAAGGAGATGGACGTGGCTAGCTGAATAGTAGATTCCTGTAACTCCTGATATGAATTTTGTGCACCTAGGAAGCATTTTTAGTGCTGATCCCTGAACATGAGTGCTCTGCTCTAACCCATCAGCATGAATGCTCTCTCAGTTTATGTCATAGTTCACAGAAAATATTTTTATTCAAGGTACACATAACTGAAGTCCAAAATATAACTTAGGTTTTTGACTCCTAAAACAGCATAGATGACAACTGGAGAGCATCAGACCCTTTAATCCAGCACTTTCACAAACCCATTCATTCGACTTAGAGATAAGGACTCTCTATTCAAAAAGATAAAAGTATAGATTTAGAGTAAGAAAGAGGAGGCACAGTTTCCAGATACAGCAGCTAAGGCAGAGGACTGAGTAAGGTATACAAGAAACAGTAAAATATGTGAGATTGTCTGCACTTGGAAACAAAATGAACAAACAGAAAAACACAAATCAAAGTGATGTCTTTACCACAACATTTATACTAACATTTTCCTCAAAGCTTTTCCTCACATGAAAAAGCTGTTTTTGTTAAAGATCACAGTAATTAAGAAGATAGTCAACATGAGTATAAAAACGAAACAGTCTTTGTGAAATAAATTTTTGGAAGAAATTAAAATAGTTTTGCCAGTTACATTTAGCTACAGTTGTCCCTGTTTGTGTGTTCTCCCCATGAGTCCAAACTTGCTGGACATTTTCAAATCCAAGGTAAGAATAGAGGTTTTTATATTGTTCTTTCTTCAGCTAATGTAATAAAAACTTGTAAATCCAAACCAACATTAAGAAGACAGATTGATAATATGATTAATTATACACAAAGCCACCATTAAGCTAGACTAATTGTGTTCAGATGCAAATTCTGTCGTAAGGATGCCCAGGGGAGCTGTTCTAACACATAAAGCAGGAGAATTTTGTTCTTTGGTATAGAACTATTTTATCTCTCTGTTTATGTGGATTTAAACATATTTTATGTGAAGTGCACTATTGCTACTGTCTCAGGTGGTATTCTTTGAGATAAATGATTACTGTCCAAGTTATTTCCCACTCCCCCATTATTTAGACTATTGACTGATATATAGGAGAACCTTGAGGCCTAGGTATCTACAAAAGTATTATTAAGAAAAGAGGTAGAGATAGATGAGTTATTAAAAAAAAAAAAGCAAAAAAAAAAAGCTTGAGATCTTCAAGATTGAGACAATAGGATTATCTGAAACTTTTGAATGCAAAATGCATTAAAGTAAATGGACTTAGGAGATTATTTTTTTCCTTTCAAGAATACTATAATTCTGGGGAAAAAAAAAAAAAAAAGAAAAAATATTGGAAGGCATTTACTCTATTATATACAATTTACTAAATCTCAGATTAATGTAGAGAATG
This sequence comes from Pampusana beccarii, assembly GCA_013399365.1. Taxonomy (NCBI): domain Eukaryota; kingdom Metazoa; phylum Chordata; class Aves; order Columbiformes; family Columbidae; genus Pampusana; species Pampusana beccarii. The sequence goes on along the minus strand of VWYH01006563.1, from coordinate 193,462 downwards.
CATTTTGTGGAAAAAACCCCACAAACTCTATTCCAAACTCTGAACTTTAAATAGAAAAAATAAAAATGAGTATTTATACTTCTAAAAGAACTTTCGGAATGAAAAAAATCTATAAAAATATAAAATCTTCTAAAAAACTTTGAAAATTTATCAAAATCCATGCTGAAATATGTTTTCACAAATCAGCATACTCAAAATAAATTTTGTCACTTCCATAGTTTTATTCTGTAAGGTCTCTAGTGCGAGAGCTTCAGGAATTGTAATTTTACAAAAGGGACAAACATGAACTTCAGCCACCTATCACCAAGCTTCTAGCCACTAAAGGACTATACAGAATTATTTTGGCATGCTACTTGTTAGAATTATTTAAAGCAAGAAATTTAAAGAAAATATTTCATTTCATGTATACAGGACATGGTTCAAGTACTGTTCTAGGTACACATACATGAAATGGAAGCAATTTCTTTAGTTGATTGTTTCAAGATAGCTTTTGTCAATATTTCAGATTTGTTAAGAAAAGCTGCCCAGTGTACTGGTTGTAATGTGTATTAACTGGGCTTGAAAATAAAACAAGTAGCAAATATCTAACTTCAGAAAGACACAAGCATATTTAACCTCCTCTCCCATTAGATGGGATAAATTAAAAACTTAGAGGAGAGAGGTTGGAGAAGAAAAAATGCAGAATATTTTTTATTATGCTCAAAAGCAGAATGCAGAGGTTTCCAAATTAATAAATTGCATCTCATACTTAAACGATCTGCCAAAAGACCCTGCAAAAGACTCTACCTTCTCCTATCAAAGCGTAACCATAAGCAGTTGTTTCAGATCTGTTTCAATCTGACAAAGATTGCTGTCCTAACACTGCAGAAATTTTCAAGAACCTTGAAAAATAATCAAGATACAAGGTACAACAAGTATCACAATAACTGACAAAAGGAAACAAGGCGCTGCAAATGTAAAATGCTGAAAAGTGCATGAGGTGACCTAAATGTGTAACCAAAGTCTTCCATGACAGTTTTTCAAGAGGAGACAATTTTATACACGATTCACACTCTACAGATATTCACTAACTACTGAGAAGTAGTTCAGCCAGCACTACATTGCCAACAACCTTCTTCAGAAATCAAGCCCTGGCACTTGGGATCCACATTTAGCTTTACTGAACTTACTTTTATCACAAGAATAAACCCACCAGCTCATTTGGAAAAAAAGCTAGAAATCTTTTGCAAAAAATACTTATTACTGCTATAATCTCTAGTTATTGATTATAAAGTATAAGCACTAATTTCTTCCTATGGCATTGAACATGGCTTGGCCAGCAGTTTGAACAGTTAATTTTTACAGCTTGTCTTAGCTTGAAGGAAAATTTCCAAAGTGTGGAGAGCTGATACATGCTCACAAAAATCCATGTGACTTTTACACAATTCAAAAATTTGCACAAGATTTTAAAACCAAATATTTCTAGAGTGTAGGAAGGTAGTGGTCGTAGACAGAATTCTGCTTAGGACACAGCATTCAGCACTTCATTGAGAAAACGTAGAGACTAATATTGCTGTTTTGCTGTTTGTCTGACTGCTTATGTATTCCAACTATTCAACAAGATGACTGTCACGTGCAGGTTCCCCTTTTTTTGACAGGTGGAAGTGTTAATACTCTGTAGGTTACATAGGTACTAATGAAAAATGGAAAAAAAATATCTGGCATATAAAACTTAACTTATGTAGTTTTTCTGAGAAGTTGCCACCAGTCCAGCAGGCGGCTTGAATAAGTTCTGCCAAATCTGGAGCTGCTTAAACTCTGTGACAATGTTTCCTTAATTCATTGTAGAAAAATAAAATAAAAATTAAAAAAAAAAAAAAAAAAAAAAAAAAAAAGAAATAGCTAATAATACATCAATTGAAAATCAGGGTGTTGACAGGACGGGAAACAATTGTGCTATACAGGAATATAAAGAACCTCTGTCAAGTATCAAAAGGAACATTTTAAGAATAAACATTTTTTGTAAAAACAGACAAAGAGGAAAACTCAGTGTTGATACCTTCAGAAGTAAGGCTTACTGAGATTAAGGATGATAACCTTGTAGTTAAAATAAACCTATATATAGACTTACTTGTCTAAAAATCTTTATCTTTTAAATTTTTTTCATATAACTTTAAACTATTCTTTGATGTAGATGTACAAATAGGTCATTGACTTCTGTGGGGGAAAAATCTGGAACAAGCTCGCTTTAGCTTACTGCATAAGATTCATTGATGTGTTTCAGTGAGGTAAAGACATAAAGCCTGACTTGTAAGAGAATTTTATGAAGACGGAAAGAGGGAGGCTCGCTGAGGAGTTCTAAAATATTTTTTTTAACCTACACCATGTTTTGAAGAATAGAAATTAATGCCTAGGAAATTATTTCTATGAAATATTAATATTTTCTTATGAAATTAAATTCTTGAACTGACACATAGAAACATAAATTGAAATAAAAAATACTCAATATACATGAGCTTCTTAATGTAAGAGAAGAAAAAGCATGATCTTCCTACAAAGAATGGATCACTATGTTTTGTCTTTCAATGTTTTAACTATGCAGATTTTTATTTATCCTTATGGCACCCCCCACTTCTGTTATGTCTATGCATTTCAGGAATTTCAAGCTGCTAATGGTTTCAAATGTAAAGGTTTCACTTAATAACATTACATAGGAAAACAGTATCAGGTACATGCTTACTGAAACAAGTGGGATATAAGGACAATATAGTCTTGATACATGGCTATAAAGGTTAGTTATACATCTTTCGTAAACTCTAGTCTGTCTTTGAAAGTTCTGGCCATTACCTATCAGTAGTATTTATGAAATTTTGATTAAAATCTTATATATATATAAAAGGTACCATGACCTGATTTAATAGACTGTAATGCATATCTTAATGGATCTAAAAAAATAATTATATCCATGTTAATGACTCACAAGTCTAAGATTTTGGCAGGACTATCAATGTACACTGTATCAACAAATTCACATACATAGAAGCTTTTAATACAGAAATAAAACTGTCCTCATCTAAATTCTATTGTTAACAATAAAATTAAAAAATACATTTCCAACCACTACGAAAATAGAAATACTTCTGACATGATCATGTATGCGGTTTGTCACTAGCTGAGAAAAATATTGTACTAGGTTTGTGTTTCTAAAGCACAGTAATTGTGTTTGCCTTACAATACGACTATGCTTTCAATAAACTGAGAAAGATGCACAAAGAGTTCATGTATGCATTTTGGGTTATAAAATTTAAAAGATTCTTACAGGAAATTTAGGACATCTTTGATATACTATAACATGTTTATCAAAGCAAAGAAATATGAAATTGCTGTAAGAGTGAAACTTTGAAATTATTATGAATTGTCCCTCTGTAATGATAGGTAACATTATTAAATGGAGCTCTAAATCAGAATAAATCAGATTAAACTGTAATTAAAGGGGACTCAAATAATAAATAAGTAACTTTTAATATTCAACTCTGCTTTTTATCTTGAAGAAATTCAAATGTGAATTTGGGTTGTTTTTTTTTTTTTTTTTTTTGATCAAGGAATTACTTGAATACAATGAAACTTTATGAGGAATTGTTACCCTTTATGTATGCACATTCTATAAGTTCTGACAGTAGATGAGCAACAGATGCCGATTTTGGGAAAGCCTCCATGAAATAATTGCTTCAAAACTTGCTTCATTTGAAGAATAATTTGTATAATCCAAGCCACCTAATTCATATGTTAACCAATGTTAAACATGCATCCCATGATGTATATGTATCATATGCCATTGGATACTTAGTTTCTGCAATAGTAACATATTTATATCACATAAAAATCTTTGTGGTTAAAACAGTGCCTTCTCATAGGCGTCTTTTCAAGATGTCCTTATTACACAGAGCCAAAACATATTTACTATCATGTGTCCAACTGCATTCCAGTCCCTCAAATACAGGCATTTCAAAGCTTATTGCCTGCTGTAAAAACAATAATAATAAAAACAATCACTCTTTTGCCTCAAGGGCAGCTCATTCTTTACTCACGTATCTGTTGGTTCAACCAAAAATACGCTCATTATTCCCCCTCCAGGAACCAGTTTCTTTCTCTGTCCACCACTGCAACTTTCGGCAATCAAAAATGCCATAGATTTTATTATAGAATAAGCTGAATTCCTTCAAACTGCTCCTAGTAAAATTGTGTGTCATGCTTCAGAGTCTACAATTTTATTATCATTGTTATTATTTGTCAGTTTAACAATAACAGCTTTGGCAGTAGCAGCATGCAGTGAAAATACCACGGTCACCAGTTGCAGACCCTAGTTCTGTGCCAGGTTAAATATCATTCAAAAGAGTTTTGTGTACTGCAAGCGTTGACTGGCAAAGGGGCTGGGAATGCTCATAGGAGCCAATTGCATTGGCATTTGTGGATTTACTGCTAGCATGGCTTTGGCTTTCTTTGCTCACTATATGGTTAGTTATACACAGCAATAGTAGCACCCTCTATTATCTTTCTAAAGCATACACTGCAGTGATGTATACCTTGACTGATATATAATTTTATTTCTGTATCAAACTAACTAATGATAAGGTAATACAGACTTGGAAATATAGACTGAAATATATTGCACATGCAATACATAATTCACAATGTAAATTTTAACGAATCAAGTGTTTGTTGCATATTTCAGAGGAAAATAGTCATCTTCTTTTAACAGGAAAACATCTTACCTGTCTCAAATCTAGGTACATTTATAATTATACTTTAATTCTGAAAATGTTTAACTTGATTTTTGTTTTTGTGAATTTAATCCAGAAATGTGTTTCAAAAGACAAAAAGGGTAAGAAAAACCCTACAATATATTGGTTAGAAAATTTTTCTTGTCAGAAAGGAATATCACTTCATCTCATACAATGTGTTGACTGCAGCTGCTGAAATTAGAAATGACTCTTTGAAGATCTGGATCAACCCAAAGAGAATATGCATAAGACTTGGAAAATTTTATGTAAAATACCCTGCACCTCTGTCTCATGCCAAATCATTCCTATCTAGCACATAAAGAAAAACTTGCAGATGAAAGTGTTCCCTGTATAGAAACATTTTGGGTTTTGTTGCTTTTTTCTTTTCACAGAGCTGCTTCTCTACAGCCATCATTTTCAGCTTTTTTTCTTCAGTTCACTTTTTAAACCACCCATGTGCTTCCCTGCTTGGCAGATGACCTGCTGCTGTGCCTGGCATGCACATCATTGCAGCTCTTCCCTTAGGCTACTTACTGCAGCTGCTTATCATGATCGACCCCTGACTGTCCACTCCTCCTGACCCAAGCTCTTTCATCCATGTCTTGCCTTGCTCCCCAAGTGCTGAGTCAAAATCACTTTCTAAATGGGTGTAGCTGCAAGGTGTTTACATGTCCTCTGCCTAAAACAGTCTCTGATTTTTGTCTAACTTCATTATACCCTCTGAAGTGGATTATAAACTAACCATAAATCTAAGGAATTATAATTCAACTACAAATCCAGGAGAGTTTAACTTCAGATGCTTTGCTCTCATTAAAAAACAAACAAACAAACAACATAAAAATAGCGTTAGCTGTTGAAAATTATTAGATAAGAAAATAACTATAGAAATAAATTGATTCAGGGACCCAAATGCTGTGTAGATGGCTTTCTGTTTGCTTGTTTCTAAAATGTGAGGGGTATATTTCTTTTGTTTTCAGATGATGACAATGATCTATAAACGAATGTAAAACACATGTTTTGTCAATCACATGCAAGAAAGGATCATTCGAAATCAATTTAAGATGCCTAGTCATCTGCAAAACCACTTCTGCTACCTGATATACTTCTAAGTGAATTCTAGTAACTTGGAATCTCTAAAAGTCGTCATATTAACTTCACTTCATCATTTCTCAATCTGTCCCAATATTCGTAAACTTCTTTTTATCAAAGAGAATATTTAAAGGTTTCTGTGCCTTGTGTGGTTTCTTTCTCTTATATATTGTCAGAGTCAAGAGGAAATATGTGATGAGAAGAGAAAAAGCTGCTTATTATTCAGGTCTTATAACAAGAATTGTAAGAAAAACTTATAACGAAAAACATTTCTGTCTTCTCATTTATTTAATAAATAAAATATTAAGAACAGAAAACACTCCATGTCTGAAGTGATAATCTAATCTGATTGAAAAGCAATCTATTTTTAGTGTAAACAGAAGGTAGAAATGATATTATCTAATTTTAGCTGTTTAAGAGGTAGACTTGTGGTCAAAGATTGTCTTTAGGTTAAAAGGTGACTAATCCAAAGCACCCTCTGTAGTCAATAGGGAGAGGTATACTTCTTAGTTTAGCAACCTACTGTAGGTGGAACGAATCATCCTTTACAAATACCCATTCTAAGTATGAAAGCCCAGAAGATTTGGCTAGATCAGGGGTGTCAAACTTATTTTCACCAGGAGCCACATCAGCCTTGTGGTTGCCTTCAAAGGGCTGAATGTAATTTTAGGATTCGGTCCACGGGCATTGTGTTTGCCACTCAGTTATGTGCATTGTATTCCTTTATCGCCAATATAATCTCATAACACAAAAGACGTACTGGTTTCTCTCCTTGAAACACAAACATGGATTTGTTTTCCCATCTATCATTAAATTGCCTTCCTTCTGCATCAGTCTTTCTCTTACTGGACATTTTGGGATTCAAACTGATCCACCAAAGATGGTATGGTGCGCCACCTAAGTAAAAGACCAGGATATCCTTTAGGATCAGGTTGAATAATAGTCAGGCCCTCTCACAGGCTCACCTTTCCTTCAAACCCCCTTCCCCATACCACAGAGCTGGCTGTATCCATGGAAAACAATGTGGCATTAATGATTGGGACCCTGTCTGTTGGTTATAAAATATCTTTTTACAGGTACTTTTTTAAAAAACATGTAACACCACGGTCACAGCTCACACCATTCTGCTCCTACACGCAACGTGTATCACACATGCTGCATGCGTGACTCGTGTGACTAAGGCACTGGCAGGAGCCTGGGGACAGGAAGCTGGTGCTGCCGCCGGGTGGAAACAAAGCGCTGGGCGGATAAAACAAGGTGGCGGGCTGGGTCCAGCCTGCAGGCCAGGTGTTTGACACCTGTGGGCTATATACAAACTTCTATTGTGATATGAGGTTAAGTGAAATTATCACATCAAAGTCTATAAAGCATTCATTCATACAGTACAACTTCAAGACATCTCTCCTATGGGTTTGTTCACCTTGTTACTCTTTGAAGTTTACACTTACGAAAATGTGAAATATCTGCTGCCACAATACAGTACTTCAAAAAAAAAAAAAAGACATTTTAGAAAAATGTGTTGATGGTCATTACTCTGTGTTGCATTTTTGAATAAACCTAGCAGCTAACTGCAAATTAAATCAAGCTTACCAACACTGATGTGGCTGGTTTTCAAGTGTACCTCTCTATCATTGTAGATTGAAGGTCCTCAGATGCTTATAGAAAACATATTTGAAGGAATACGTATCTAGTTGTCAGGTATCCGTACCTTACATTATGCCTGGCTACTTAAAGAAGACTGTTTTCTACTGTTTCAGTTAATGTCAGGCTGATTCCACAACCAGACAGACAAGGTAGTGTATCATTTACTGTACTCATGTATGGTAATGAAATTCAGCTCTATCTTTGTGTTTGACAAAATAAAAAATTGAACCTTTAAAATAGTTCAATAAGCTTTTCTTAAGACAAGAGCAGGAGAAACTGTTGTTCAGTGCTTCATTTCAAAAATTAACATGAATTAAAAAAATACACTGGATTTAGTTGAGGTAACTTAATTGAAGACATAGTTGAAAACTTAAAAATGATTCATTCTTCTAACAAATACATCAACATAACTGTTACCATTAAGTTCTAGGACAGATAATTGAGTATAAAGTTTTATGAAAGGGCTAAAGGGAAATGTAAATGCATAATTTCTAATTTCCTTCTATCATATTTATTTATTTAGCAGAGTGCCTCAAGGGTCAGTACTGGGGCCAGTATTGTTCAATATATTCATCAATGACTTGGATGAGGGAATACAGTGCACTATCAGGAAGTTTGCTGACGACACCAAGCTGGGAGGAGTGGCTGACATGCCAGAAGGCAGCGAGACCTGGACAGGCTGAAGAGTTTGGCACGGAAAAATTTAATGAAATATAACAAAGGCAAGTGTAGAGTCTTACATTTGGGTAGGAACAACCCCAGGTTCCAGTATAGGCTGTGGAATGACCTGTTAGAGAGCAGTATAGGGGAAAGGGACCTGGGGGTCCTGGTGGACAGCAGGATGGCCATGAGCCAGCACTGTNTTGGAGGAGGCTGAGGGGTGACCTCATAAATGTTTATAAATATGTAAAGGGCGAGTGTCATGAGGATGGAGCCAGGCTCTTCTTGGTGACAACCAACGGTAAGACAAGGGGTAATGGGTTCAAGTGGGAACACAAGAGGTTCCACTTAAATTTGAGAAGAAACTTCTTCTCCGTGAGGGTAACAGAACACTGGAACAGGCTGTCCAGGGAGGTTGTGGAGTCTCCTTCTCTGGAGACATTCAAAACCCACCTGGACACCTTTCTGTGTAGCCTCATCTAGGTGTCCTGCTCTGGCAGGGGGGTTGGACTAGATGATCTTCCAAAGTCCCTTCCAATCCCTAACATTCTGTGATTCTGTGATATCAATTGAAGCCCTTCTGCACACACCTGCAAAAAAAAGTAGTCTCGGGGATTATTCCCTGTTGCAACCAAAAACACAATTGTAGATACTTCTAGGAGATCCTTCTTGACTAGCTACCAAGAAACAACAAATGCCTTTTACAACCTTTGATTAGAATAGGAAATTTTAAGAAAAGGAATGTCAAATTACTATTAAAAATTATCAACTCCTCCTTCATTTCCATTGATGTAGAATACGATATTTTAATACCAATTGCAACAGAAGACACAGTTCAATGCCATCTACAAGGATGGGAAGGGCAAATCTGCAGCCAGGCACACAAGAGCAGCTGTACCATTCTGGTGTCTCTGTTTAGGAATACAAAATAAACAGAAAACTATGATATACAGATTCAACAACATCAAGAGAAAAAAAAAAGAAATGTAAAATTGACCTTAAAAGAACTGTAAAAACATGACAACAGAAAAGTCATGCTTATTCCTCTGTACTTTTCACCCTGGCTGGAGGTCCGATTCTTCTTTATCCTGATAGATATTAGCAAGCTGACAGTGTTGCTAGACAGTGCTTCTAGAAGCCAGAAGTTCTTTCTGACTATCTTTACTTATTTTTTCTTTCACTGGTCCATAAAAGCATTTGAGTATATGTGTAAAAGATGAATAATAGCATACATATATATGTCAATGTAGGTAAGTGCTGTGCTGGATCAGAGCCAGTGTGCACATTCATTTGCTAGGTTCAAACCTAGCCTTGCTTTTAATAGCACCAAAGATGACAATTCCATAAGCTTTTTCATAAAAAGTAAGTGTACAGTCTTGGGAGAAGAATTGATTTCCTTAAGGGAAAGTATAAATAAAAAGCAAATTAATATTTTCTTCTCTTTACTCCTGGTTAAGTATTGCCATGAAAATATGCAAAACACATGTTTTCATTTCCAAATTGAGAAGTTCTCCGAATTTGTAGAGCACTTTGAAATTGCCCAGTTTATTCACAAAACAACTGCAATGTATCGTTAATACATTCAACATTACTGATTCTGTGGACAGAACATTATTTGTTAGAAAGACTAAGTTATGGTTGAACACTGATGGGAGAATTCTCCAGCATTATGGAGATAAATTGTGCACTGAAAATAGTAGAACAAATATTTACGTCTTTTTGTTGGTAACTGAGAAAACCAGAATGTTCAGGTAGTCAAGCCAATATTTATTTTAGACAGATTCAACTTCTGGATAAATCGAATCCGCCTTCCATTTTAGATAATGTGACCTGGTTCATATCCAAATTTAAGTTTTAATAGCTTTTTTTTTAGTTTAAAATTAACATTGAAATTATTTTTTGTTTAGGTTTGGCAATTCCAAATAGTGATATGTATTATAGCAAAAGTACAATTGTTATAATGCCTCTACATCTCAGAACCAGCCAACTAGGTATTGAACTACTAGAGAGCATGTTGCTCAATACAAATATATTTAAACCTTGGCTATAAAAGGATGCAGGACCAGTTTTTACAATGGTTGAACTTGGTTGAGGTTCAGCATAGTTTTATGATTTATGCTTCATTCTGTGATATAAAAAAGTATAGCCTAAATCATGGTTACTGGTTACGAAAGGAGTTTAATCCAGTGGGTCAGCTTGAAACAGCTTTAGAGATTAGAAAGAGAACAGGAAACTCATGCACAACATAGAATTAGACACCTATAAAAGTGTAAGTCACAAATTTAAGGAAATTATACGTAAAAGAGAGCCATGAAATGTGTAAGAAATCATAAAAATAAACCCATGTTGTCCTCAGACCATTAACATCATCTATCTGGCAAAATACTCAGGTGCTTAATGGCTCATTGTAAACTCATTTCAACTCTTGTTCCCTAATTTATTGGGCAAAACTATCTATGTTAATCTTAGGACTTGGAGGAACACCAGAAGGATGAACATAACACTCAAGATGAGACAAAGACAGTACAAAGTGAATATATAACAACATTAAGAGTGTTATGGGAATTTTAAGTGTGTAATGGGGATTTGCTGTAATAATTACATGATTTGGGCTTTGACCATCCAATGTTTGCATCCCTTTAAGTAGACTAGGAATAGTAATTTTTTTTGTATTTTGATTATCCTGTTAAAACATTAGTCACACTACAAATCAATTCCTAACAACATATAGAATGTGTTATCTTTTTGCTTATAAGAATTTTAGTGTAATATTTGTCATACCAATATTTTCCAGTTTTGTATATATATTTTTTTGTGTGTAACTTTTCGTAAAGACCTTCCGTCGTAGAACTGGAAAGTCGATACTGACTTATCTAATGTTAATAGATGATTGGTTTTTTTGGTAAGAAATTAAACTTTATGTGTTAAAAGTAGCACGTATATAATGGGTAAGGACCTTCCCCTCATTTGTTTCATTTTCCAGACATCTGTTCTGCAAAATATACCTGCATCGGTGATGTCACATCTAGGATATATGCAATGAGAATTTTGAGTGACTTTTGTTTACTCCATACATACATTTTCTCTTGTGCCATATACAAGTGGGAATACTACTAACTCTGACTCTTCATAGACCAAGCCAGCCTGAATGCAAGAAATTATTTGATCGTTTAATGTTTTGGGCTTAAAACACACAGTTCCCTATAAAAATTGTTATCCTGAAAATGGTGAAGGATTCCTACAGTGTGTGTGCGTATGTATTCGCATACACACATGCTCACATATTTTTATGCATTTCCTAACTGCAAAAAAAATATTCTGCTATGCTTTCAGTTGCCTGTGGAAGTGTCATGCTGCATCAACAAGCTTAATATTGACCTATCTGGTTGACTTATTGACTTGTTCCTCCAGCAGTTCTTTTTCTAACAAGATCTAGTTCCTTTCAGATTCCTTTACATTACATTTCAAAAATAGCCTGATGTAGAGAAGCAAGTCAGCTGAAACTATTGTTGGAGATGGAACTGAACATATGCAGTATGTACTACTACTATATATAGACATACATATAAGAATTTTCATATAATTCTTACATAGTTTTACTGGAAAGAAATCACTGCTTACGACGGATTTGATAGGTCATGTGAAGGATGAATAGAGGTGTTTGATCTGATATCTACAGCATTACAATTAAAAAGTCAATGGCTTCCTTTTAAACTCATTTTGAACACTATTAACTATACAAATAAATTATATTCTTTAAAATGTGAATTTCAGTTCTGTAGCTCTAACTTATCTGCAAGCCTTTCAGCAAATTTTCTCATATACCTGGATCACAAATCAGAAAAATGTAGTCTCAAGTTTCAATGTCTGTCTTTTTTATCTGTTTTTTTGTTTGTTGGTTTGGGGTTTTGTTGTTTTGTTTTTTTTTTTTTTTCTTTCTGAAAGCACTTTTCAAGCTTTCTGTAATCACTAATATTCTTAGTAGCATTGTAATTGATTTCCTGCTAATTTTGGGGTTTGTGTATTTCAGACATACCACATCAGCTTGGTCTTTGGAAGCCTGAGAAACCTTTGTTAATGCAAAACTGTTAGTTCTTTTAAGTCTTATTTTCATACAAAAATAATACCAGTATAATTACATGTATATAGTTAACACACTACAGCTCCTTCAAATTGGCACAGCTGTTCTATATGTATAAGCAAGTAGAGATGTTTCTCAAGGCACTGCTATGTGACAAATTCTGTAAATTATTCTTATTACAGGTTTTACAGGAAAATGAACAGTTTCTGTAGAAAATTGTATGCTTAACCAAAGGAAGTACACCAGGATGAAATCTAAGAATAGTCAGCTATAATCCTTTCCCCCAATCCTGCAATAAACAAAGGATCAAGCTCTAAATTTGATTACACAAAGGACTATATCCATAAAAATGAAATTATTAGCATCAGCAGCAAATTTATTCTTGTCAAAGGGAGTGAATGGCCCCAACCTTCTGCCATTATGAAATGTAGCCTTTACATAACAGGGTATAGAGAGGTTTAATTTTATACCTGTGTAGTAATAAATGACAGTGTTTAGCATCTTACTACAGTGAAGATGAACATGATTAGTACTTCTTCACAGAGAAAAGACCATGCTAGAGTCACACTTCACACCAAGTAATGAGTTCCACTTTTACTGTGAGGCAGAATTTCCTCATGTGTTATATGGGACACTTGGAGTCTTAAATCATGATTTCACTTAGGTCAGTCAGGGAAGCCTCTTCATCTCAGACGGGGACAAGATTCTGCCCAGTGTTTCTGTTCAATAACACTGCAGAAGGACTTCAGAACCATCTGGCACTTGGTTTTAGATATTTATCTGTACAATTAAGAGGTATTTTTGCTGTACAATGTTTTAACATGGGATCATGTTTTATTTTAAAAATGTTTTTCGTTCCTCTAATATTTTAGATTCGGTTTAGTTTTCACATTTTTAGGAGATTATTTTATAATGTTAATTAATTGTGTCTTTCATTTCAGAAAAATAAATAGTTTATCACACAGAATCTCTAAAGCAACTAGAGTACTTGAAAGAATTGCTCTTTGGATATAATTACATAAAATAAGTACTAACAATTATTTTGTATTCTATTAAGGATCCTAGTTACATTGTTTTTTGCGAGGCGTTTAAAAATGGATGAATAGTTTAAAAAAATCAGAAATTAAGGTTTAAAGAATATCAGTTGACATTCTGAAGTATATTAAAGCATTACATTGTATCCCACTGCTGTGCTTTACTAAAGAGAGCAGATAAATGCTACAAAAAATAGTCAGAGCACGGTTGTTAGCAGGAACTTAGTAGTAAAGAAATATTTGTCTTATGCAATGAGTTCGATCACAAGTCATGAAGATAGATCTTGAGTGGTAAAGAACAATGAAAAGCTTTTATTTTTTTATGCCTTTCTAAGATTTTATTTTGTAACTTCTAGTTATTCTTAAGTACCAATAAGAACAGAGTAAACTGAAGTAATCCTCAATATATTAGAATTGGAATTGGTTTAAAAGTTAAATTAAAAGCCTAAACAATTAACATTCAAATAACAGCCCAGTTATACTGTGAGTTCACAAATCCCAGAGACAAAGAATAGAGGAATTTTGGTCCTGTGTCTTCTAGAAGAAACCATCTTCAGTGAAGCTGTGATTTCCTTACAGAAGGCCTGCATTTCCAGCAAATGACCAGGGATTCTTGATAGGAGTTGGATTAGAGGATTGTAAAAGTGTTCCCTGAGCAATCTGAAGGCAGAGTTTTCATCTTCTTAATTTAGAAAAGAAAATTAACTGCCCATCAAATTTTATGGTGTTTGTATTTTAGATTGTTTTACTCCCCTAAAGCATGGAATTAAAAAGAAGCAAATAAAACTCCGGCTTCTCTCTTACATATGTGACTCTGTGTTCCTGTATTTTTGTGGCAGCGCAAAGAGCAGCACTCAACTTCTTTTATCCTGTCATCAGCAAGTGGTGCAATGATTTCAAGAAGAATGCTAAGAGATGTACTTAATGCAAGTGTGAATCAAGTCACCGCATCCATTGCACCGCAGACATGCTATTATGACTGTGCACCTTATAATAAGGAAAGCATTCACTTGAAATAACAAATTTATCTGCAAAAATTTATATCTTAATGGAGGTGGTTCAGTTCCTTAACACAGTAGCAATAGTTTTCAATTGAGATACATATAATTAGTTTTGCCATCCTGCCTTGCAGTGACACATGAGTAAATACTGCACAGCACTGGATATTCGTAAAGCAAAATAGGCTAAGGGTTGGTGTAACCTTCTATTTTTAGCCTGTTGATAAAATATATTTATTTTCTTCGGATTCAAACATTATTGTGGATTGTTTATTGCTCGCACGTGTAAAAATCTTCAAAGCCAATTGAAATGCAAACTAGTCAGTAAGGCCTCATCATTCATATTACATACTGGTATTTTAAAGCTTTGTATAGTTTGCAGTAAAATCCAAGAACCAAGGGTTCATCTATCACCTATTTAATTGTCTGTAACAAACATCCAGACAAAAAGAGGAGGAAAGTGAAGGGAGGGAGTGTATTATCTGCATAAATTGCAATCAGGCTATTTATTTGTTATCTTTATCTAATACAACGGCATTCGTTCCTGTCCACAGGTCCATTTAAGGCATAGAATGGCAAAAGAAGGTCTTTAAATGTTGGAAACATTATTTTGCCCAGATGCACACTCATTAAGTTTGTATATTTGGTACTTTCTAAGAAGTATAAATTTTACGAATGTTCTGTTTCACTTGCAGTATTTCATTTCCATTAGGAATATGTAAAAGGAAGCTGCTTTAACTAAAATAATAGTAAGTGCAGGCACATTGCTGTTATAAACAAAGTTGTCAATGGCTACTACAGTAATTGCTGCAGAACATTCAAGATGATGCAAATGAATATAGGTTCATAATAAGTACAGATTGGCCATGCTTAAAAAGTTAACTGCTTGCTAGGAACAATAGTTTGCAATACTTGTGTGTTTTAGTTTTCCCAGAAGGACTAACAGAAATAAATTTCTGCAAGGAGCCTCAAGCACTCAGAGACACATAAGGAACTCCAGAGAATTTTCAATTAGTTCTCATCGCAGCTGTATCTCTGAGGCATTATGTGTAAACATAAAGCACTGGAAATAAGCCATATCACTTTGCATTACTCTGTTCTTTTGTGATAAGAATGTGATGTGTTTGGCAGCATAGGAAGCTTGGAGGTCAGTAAAAACAAACAACAAAAAAAGCCACCCAAAACTCTCAATTCATTTAAAAAGTAGAAAACAACTCTAAACACATTACTTCTAAAATTATTCTTGATTTCAATAAACATTTGTCTAATCAGCATTATATACACGTATCCTTAAAATGAAATAGAAAATGGTAGAATTGAAAATTGACATATATCAGCCTTGTTGAACCACTAGAACTTTCACCTTTGAACTTTGGCACTCTTTAGGTTTTCTGAGAGGAAGAGCAGTCCTCAAGACAGCAATCATAAATAATGCTGCAGTAATTAAACTGGCACTGGAGGTTTTCTGTCATGTTGATATCCTCAAATCGTATAATGGAATTTTAGATAGTAATTGCCATTATTTAAACATGAATTCATCATCCACACTTTCAACTGTTGGAAATTTCAGCTTAAACTATAGTTTATACCTTCTATGTGTGATATAAACCAGAAGCATACAAAACCAGAAGTGATATAAAACAAAAATTCTATTTAGAAAGATTGTCTATCCATCAGCAGAACTGATTTCTAGATATTCTAGGTCATTCCCCATTACTGGAGAAAAACAAAATCCTTAGGGCCAACTCTTTTTCATAATTTGTTTTCACTGACTAAAAATATCTGTTAGCTAATCCACTTTTCTTTAGACTGGTGGTAACATATGACACTTTCCAACAAAACTTATGATTAAAAATGCATGCTGATAGTAAATAGGATTGAAACTAGCTGCATATGGTAGGATGTTTGTTATGTTTGTCAAAGTTTATTACTGAGAATGTCAATAAAGATTGCAATCTTCCATATTTTTGGGCATACCTAAGACAACAGAATCAAGTGAACATTTGTTCTTCCCTTCCCTGACTCCTCTTTGGAAGTACAAATGTGAAATTTCATTTTTTCATCCTTTGGAGAAAACAAATTGCATAGCTACTTTCTTTTGGCTCTTTGCCATTTGGTGCTACAAAAAAAAAAAAATAGCAAATTGGCATCTTCAGAATCTTTATCTCCCTTCGTACACCCAAAGACAAGTAATTTACTGGGATTATTTATTCTTTACCATATCTAGCAGGGAAGTGTTCTGCTCTTGAGAAAGAAAATAATTGGCCGTGAAGAGGTCTTTCAATATGAAAAAAAAAACAACCTTACCAAAATGAAATAGAGTTGGCTCAGATTCCTGGGTTTGGTGTTTTGTTGTTTGTGTTTTTTTTAATTTAATTTTGCAGAACATTTCTCTTTGTTACATTTGTTCTGGGTGTATTTCTGGAAAACAGTAATTCTATACAACTGATATATTCTAAAGGTTAATAATCTACACAGCTTCCAAGATGCCCAGGATGTCTTTTGCTGTGGATGCTCAGAGCAAAGGTTTGCCAGGATCTAAGGCAACTGTCTCTCACTGTCTTTGTCTTTCACTGTCTTTCTGGTATCTGACACCCTGAGGTCACCCTGCAGCCAACTTACAAGTCTACAGTCACCTTGTAGACCTTGCGGCCACAGTGCAAATCCCTTCCCTGGACTCTATCAGGCAGTCATGCTTCAGTACAGCTAAGAAAATATTAAAAATCTTTAGCAGAAAAACTATTTGACATTTGATATTTTGACATTCGACATTTTGACATTCTAAGCTAAAATCAACATCTAAAAGTGTTAGATGACCTCTATGAATCTTAAATTTCTGCTCATTTTCTACAGAAATGTATTAGCGAGTTACTTTGGATTTGAAGTATTGGATTATTCAGGAATAATCACTTTCATAACAGTAATACTTGAGCAGTGACATACTTCAAAACTGTACTTCTAAAGGGAGATGGTAAACATTGTGGATGACATTGTGGTTCCATTGAAAGAAATTTCCGTCTGGTTGCTTTTGTCATTGACTTCTAACAGTTTGTTTTCATAGGTTGCCCTTGGCCAGCTGCTAGACATGCGCCCAGCCACTCTTTCATCTCCCTCCTCAACAGGACAGGCTGAGAAATTAAGACTGAAAAGCTCATGGGTTGAGGTTGAGACACGGAGGTCATTTACCAGTTACCATCGTGGGCAAAACAGACTCAACTTAGGGAAAACTAATTTAATTTATTGCCAGTTGAAACCAATTTGCATGGTAAGAAACAAAGACAAAAGCTAAAACACCTCCCCTTCAGCCCCGCACCTTTTCCCAGGCTCAATTTCACTCCTTCATTCCTGATTCCTCTGCCTCTTCTCCCTAACCTGAGCAGCACAGAGAGACGGGCAGTGGGAGGTTGTGGTCAGTCCATTACACCTTCTTCTCTGCCACTCCTTCCTCCACACTTCCCCTGGTCCAGCACGGCTGCAGGCCTTCGAGATAAACCTGCTTTGGCACGGAGTCCTCCAGGGTCTGTAGTGTGGATATCTGCTCCAGCTTGGTCTTTCCCTGGCCTGCAGGGGAGTCTCTGCTCCAATACTTGGACCTCCTCCTCCATCTCCTCTTCCACCCCCCTCAGGGCTCACAGGACTGCTTCTCACACCTTTCCCCTCACCCCTCACCATCAGGGAGCATTTTTACCTTCCTTACACAGACTGTCCCAGAGGTGCCGCCATGGTCACTGCAGGGCTCAGCTGTGCCCTGCGGTGGGTGGGTTGGAGGCCCTGATACTGGCTGTGTCCAGCACAGGGCAGCTCCATCCGCTCCTCACAGAGGCTTCTGCAGCCTCTGACAGCCCCTGGGCACCTGCACCCCCCACACACATGCTCCCCAGAAATTAGTGTCCATAGAATGGTAATGAGTAGTTTGCTATTATTTATGTTCATCAGACTTCACCAAATCATTTGGCATATTATATATGACTGTACAATCGTAAGATGTGAATAATCTTAAATCTTTCTTACCATGTAAACCAAATAATACAATTCTGCAACATTTACCTTTAAAATATCACAGTTTACATAACACTCCTTTCTTCCTTTTTTTTCCTTATGCTTAATTACACAGGCACACAGATATGAAGAGTAGTGTCTCAATAATACTGGTTTAGTATGAGGTGAACCTCCAAGTACTAGTCCTCATTTAATATCAAAACTGCAGGCAACATTTATATTCCAGTAAGTAAGCAATAGCATACCTTTTCATTAGTTCAGTGTCCTTTTAGCATCACAAAAAAGTATGCATGTGCATATGTGCATTTTAGCCAACTTGTATATATGATATATGTAATATAGATGTGTGCAAACACCAGATCAAGAAAAATACATGACACTACTAGAAAATAATAAATTATCCTCTCCCACTCATTCTTCAGGCAGAAAATATACACCTACAGCTGTTCAAAATGGATTATAATTTTTCCTACTTTTTTAACCTCATTTTTAAAGACTTTCTTCTTCCTTTTCACTTTCCCTTTAGATTTGTACAAAAGTGTTCCTGCAGCATCAGCTTTAGGAAGCTTTAACACACATTTTTACTGCACAAGTTATCACGAGTTTGTATTTACTTGCTCTTTCTACTCCCTGAAATGTAATATATGCCATAATCCAGAGAGAGGAATCCTGCCTGTGAAAGATTATTCTGTATTTGTTCATACTGCAGTTCTGAAGGATCCTGGCAATTACAGAGAGTTTTCCTTGAATTACTCAATTGGATAGCACTTGTATTTAATAAAATATGGTCAATTATTCTTAACGAGAGAGAGGAATTAAGAATTTTGGACTAGCCTGGCTGAACAGGAAAACATGCATTCAACATTTCTATAATAGAACAAAGTTTGGTTGACAGTGATTCATGGGGTTGTGTTACATTCACGATATCTCAACAATTTAATATCTAAGTACTTGCATGCCTTCCCCTGAGTACATGAATAGAGCTCTAAAAATAGAAGTACCAATAACAGTTAGTCAGTGACACCATAAGTGCATATGCAATTAAAACAGTTTTCCTAAACATACTCACCCTGTTCTCATATTTTCTTTCGCAGTTCTGCACCTGCTCATTTTGAAACTGCAAAACACTCCCTGTGACTGCTGCCTGCCAGTCTGCTTTCTAACATCTAAGCTTCAGTATTTGTCTATCATTATCTCTTCTTAATTTCCCAATTAGTCATATTCTCTTGACAGCTTATGGCTTGTTTTACGTAAATCCTCAAAAAACGTTGTATGACTCTGGTATTCCAGAGTATGTAATGCTGGAATTTGCTCAAGAAAGTATTTTCAGCCTCTGTAGGTACTAGTGATTTCCATGAATGTAAAATGTGGAATCAGAATGTATGAAAACCCACGCTCTCCTTCCAAACCTCAAAACTATCTCCCTACCTCTTCAGTTGATATGGTTAGCAATAGTCACATACACCAGGATTGAAAGATGTCACATCTGATTTATTCATTATCTGAAGTTTCCCAAGTGTTATCTTCATGTAGCTAAATTATTATGTTAATTTCTTTGGAATTGTATAGGATCTCATTGAATATTGCCTACAATCCATCTTGTAAGCCATCTGAGGCAGAGCTGTTCTTTTTTCTTTTCTGTTTCTACAGTCCTTGGTATTATGTGCCTCTAAACCTGGTTTACAGTTCCTCTGTGTCATCATAGTAAAATTAATAAACTCCTTTCTATATCTTTTGAACAGCAAATAGCATTTCTCACCAGTCAGCAGTTTTCTGATGTTGACCTTGAAAGTAGGACAAACGCTAGGAATTTAATAATTTCACTGCTTTGCTGAAACACCAAAGTGTCTTTTCATGGTTGCTTCATATTACTTATTTCCCTTAAATTTCCTCATCAAGGCACAGCTTAAAGTGTTTGGACACCTACACCTCTTCTTTGGGCTCCTAAATCGTCATTGATTTTCACAAGCCTAACACTCCATTCACAGTTAAGATTGCTCATAGTTAATTATCCTCTTCTTCTGCCAGTGTGGCATTAAATGGAATTAGGTCTTTCGTATCAGATGGGTAATTCAACATGAATATTTGTGACAAATGGTTGCCCTCTGATCCAGGAGCCTGTTGTGGTATAGCCAGTGCTAAGTTCTTATTTAGATCAACTGTAGTCTCCCATGTGCCTTTTCAAGTAGCTTGCTGGTGCAAGAAGAGAAGTTGTGAAGCCCAGAATGGCAAAGAGTTTGGGTAATATCCTTTTAATAAACTGGAAAGATTCAGATCATGTAGGTTCAGTTTCAACAAAATCTAGCTCTTAGGTTTCCATTGAAACAAATACAGAATAGATGTTGAAACAGGGTTAAAAATAGGGTTGAAATAACTGTTGAAGATAGGCCTATGCAAGTTGTGCTTTTCCTGCTTCCTGTGATTCAACATTCAATGTGAATTATGGACGTGATAAAAAGAGCAATATCTCCATTGTCGTAGATGAGTTGTTAATAACTAATCAATCCCAGTGACTTTTTTTAAAAGTATTTTACTGGTAGAATTCTTTTTTAAACAATAATTTTTTTAAAAATTGCAACTCTTTTGACCTAGTTTTTTTGGTGCTTTTTTGTTTGGCTGGTTGGTTTTTGTTTTGTTTCGTTGTTTTGGTTTGGGTTGGGTTTTTTTTTGTAATCAGAACATGGCACCTGTCCTTGTTTGGAACTTTTCCTTTTTGTGTCATTTCACCTACCTATCCAGAAACTGCTATTTCAAAATCGTATGTGAAATTAGTCTGAAGAAATAATGATTTAAAAATATTAGCAACAGGTTTTTCTGTGAAAAGGTAATAAGGTCATCTACCAATTCATTTTCACCAGCTACATTCTCAAGATTAAGAAAGTTTATGTTCATGCATTTTATCATCACCTTCATTGGCTTACGTGAGTTTACATAATGATGACTGGTAAAATGAAGGCACCTCCTTCTGTGAGCCCTTTTCCAAATGCTTAATGTCATGAACGGTGCTCTTCCAGAAACAAAAATATTACTCTTAGTAAGGAACCAAATTTAGATGTAATTTACTTTATATGGAAGGAAGAATATATTTGGTGTTTTTTAATTTAGCGTTACAGTGCATTTATAAACTGGAGTCACACATTGAAAAGTTAAATCTTTCAAAATGTTTAACATTCAGTACCACCCATCTAAACTGTATGCTGATGATTTTTACAGAATATATACAAATAGAATGTATTTGCTAGGAAATGCACTCAAAGTGAAGTTGAGCATGGCTTCAAAACTTTAAAACTCAAGATGAGGAAATTTCATTTAATTTTTAAAAGTGACTAGTAAAATGTGTTGATGCTATAAATACAAGATTTTAACACACTGCCTCATCTAAGTACCACATTCTTCTCACTTTTTTCAACCTTTCGGCTTCTCTCAGCTGCAATCAATGTGGTATATAGCTTAGAGTAGAACCAGCTAGTCACCTGGTGTTCTAAATCAGTCATTCATGTTAAGTTAGGCTAAGTTACCTCCTGTAAGCATATCTCAAACATATCCATCCATATTGTCTTAATAGTGCTCTGTGATTATACTTCTATGTTTTACATTCTTCAGTTGCATTTGAGCATTTGGTTATAGCTCCCTAAGTTATCAAGTTATATTTTTTCTATGTATACTTCTCGTTTTTTAAACCCTTTTGCCTGTTAGAGATCCTCTCTTGTGTCCCTGATCAGTGCAATTAAGTCGATAACCTTCTGGTTTGGAACTCATCTGTATCATATCACTAATCTCTTTCTTATTTTTTCATGCTTCATGAAATGGGCTAGAAAGCAGCATTAAAAAAACGCAAAAACAAAACTAAAACAACAAACTAGGTTATCTATGTGAGACTTCTAAGAAAACATTTGTATATCTGTGAGAATCTTGGGGTCTTTTTGAAATCCCAGCTGGACCACTGACATTGTCATACAGAAGGGGCAGTAAAATGACAGTGTTAGTGGTGTCTTTCTGAAAGCTTTTGGGACATAGAATTTCTCCTTTACCTTATCAAACATTGCTATATATTTGTTACTTACCATTGTTCAAAAAATAATAATGTTTTGCTGTTGGATACACTTCTTCTATTTCATACAGGAGAGCCTGTCCCAGCACGATTTTAACAGGAAAAAAAAAAATAGAGGATTTCTTTTTTTAGTAAGCCAGAGTAAAACACTTCAGACTCAAACCTACTTAGCCTGGGTAGCAAATTAAAATTAGCTTAGTCATTAATAAACACTGAGCACCCTTTTCTACTTCTCCTTTCTTCCTTCAAAAGTGTACTTCAAACTGCTGGTTATACAGCTTGAGAGAACATTGAAGTAAACATAAATTGAATAACATTTAATGTTATTAAAGCCTATCTGGTATTCAGGGCAAAGTCTTTTGTATGAAGACTGGCATTTGCTAGTATTTTTCAAACATAATTAATAGAATGTAATTGATGGGAAAAAAAATCTTAAAATTGAAGACCTTACAAAGCTGAGCAAACAATAACAAAATGACTGAGTCACGTCTGCTTGATATTCAGCACTGAAAGCAATCATTAACATAATTTCCATATACTGATTGTTCACCTTTAAATGAATTGTTGCAGGAAAATCTATCTTTAAAAAAGATGTATCCTGGTTAGTGGATACCTAACTTTTTCTGCCATGAAACACATTTCCATACATTGCGCTGTTGAAGTCAAGAAAGATGATAGTCGTTTTTACCACCTTCAGATTAGAAATACCCTTATATTAGGAAAAAAAATTATTTTTCTATATTTTTAAGCAAGCAGAGAAATTAAAATGTAAAAATATGTAGGCAAATGGAGAACTATCAGGGAGCAATATTCCTAAATACAGTCTAAAATATTTAACTGTCGGAGGGAACAGTTTATAAAGTAGGACTGTAGACATTTTCCTGATATATCTGTGGGGCATATTAATGGAGCACAATGAAGACAGATAGCTCCGTTCTAATACCATCGAGGAGGCAGCCGCCTCACGAAATGCATCTCTGTCAGTGCCCATCAATCTCGCCATGATGGCTGCTTAGATTAGACACAGAAAAAGTACTCCTGTGAATCTTTAGAAGGCTATTTCTGTCTTTTGTGAAGTTGTTTAACTCTGTTTTCATTTTATGGATTTGTCTGGGATTTAATGCACACAGGAGCCTGCAGACCTACTCTTATAAAATCTTACGAAAACAGTTGTTGTCAGATAAAAATAAAATGTGTTTTTACTGGTTTAACCACTTGGGCTTGTCCTGCTTCACGCTATAGAGTATTCTTTTAAAGCAGTTGTTTAAACCTATTAATAAAGAGGGATAATTTAACAATCTGATAAATTTTAGATATAAATACACAAAGTTAAACTTCACACACTGCAATTTAAGTGTTAAAACTTTTGGGAATCTAATAGTTGTGTGTTCACGAGCAAACACAAAACGACTTTGTTCACCCAGGTGTTACAGACTTCCTTAAAGATGGAAGAATTGGTGCTAGAAGATCCAATAGTGTGACTGTTTAATTTATATGCTGAAAGCAAAAACT
Organism: Pampusana beccarii; assembly: GCA_013399365.1. Classification (NCBI taxonomy): domain Eukaryota; kingdom Metazoa; phylum Chordata; class Aves; order Columbiformes; family Columbidae; genus Pampusana; species Pampusana beccarii. Next base: position 169,634 of record VWYH01006563.1, on the reverse strand, counting down.
ATGAAAGTATTGCGGTCATTCTCTGTTCATTACAATGCTCAGTGGCAACATAATACAAAATATGGCTGCCTGCACTCTTACAGTGATTCAGTTTCAGTCTCACTAAACCTATAGTTGCATAAAGAGAAAATAAGCAATATCAAAATCCAAGCCATACCCTTAGGTTTGTAAGCAGGAACAAATACCATCTATTGTTAAAGACATAATCATCAGGGTACAGGATGGTGGAGAGGCGATGAGGTATCAAATAACGTTTTAAGGTCTGAAATATTGTCAAGGTAAATTAAATTTAAGATGGCCCTGCTGCTCTATTGCTAGAAAGGGTATATCATTTAGAAAGTTTAAAACTCAATGTTTTTATTAAAAAAACCCTGTACTTTGTCAATTGTTTTTAAATTACTTTCCTTTTCAGTGATTTCTCCTTTTTATTTTTCTTTTTTTTTTTTTTTTAGCAGTGAAAGTTCCTTGAGTTTTTTGTAAAGAGCTAAATCCAGTCAACTTACTTGCAATGTGTAAGAGGAAACTATTTTAAACTCTGTACTGTGGTATCAATTGCCATTAAATATGATGTGTTCTAGTTCAGAAACATAACTTGTTTCATGACAGTCGTACAAGAGGGGAACCTCAGACTCTGGCAGTTATAAATCAGGTTCATGGATTTTAACAGAATTTGGCCAAAATGCTGCTTTGATCTTATCTTTAAATGTATTTATCTTTAAATCTGTAGGTGTGTTTCTTCTAGTGTCTTTCACAGAATTTATACTATAGAGGATGAATATTAGGTGATTTCATTTTTCTTCGTAGAAACAGTCCTTCAGGTAGTGTAGTAATTTTACTTTATGTGGTCTTCTCAGTTTTCAGCACGTTTTCTGAATATCCATCTCGGCACATTAATCACTATGCTAAGATTTTTAAAGGTTATGTATCTGCTTTGACAGGATTACTTAAGTCTCTCAAGTACTTACTGAGCTAGGTTTTAATCTGAAATTGATATTTTGAAACATTCTTGGGAAACCGCTTGTCAAGATTTTTTTTCATGTTAGTGTCTAACAAGCATTGCTACCTACTTCATGGAGAACAAATCCAAAATCTTAAAAGTTAGTGCAGAAAAGAGTAATGGTCTTCTGGTCAGTTTTCATCTTCTCTGTACTTACTCTGTACATGTGTGAATAAATAGTAAAAAAATATTTCCAGTAACTGAGATTTCATATGTTTATTTTCCAAATGAATGATTCCTTCCTCTTTATGAATATAGGAACATTCTGATTTAGACGACAGAACTAAGAAATTTCCCCAATCTTTCATGCTTCTGGCAGAAATACATATTGGAGGGGGGTGTGATATTCCAACCAGAATAAATAAGGACTTGCCCTGAAGAAGTCCTTGTAGAACAGGTAGAGTTATTTACTACAGAACAAGGACAGAATGAACCAACTGTATCATCAATTTCCATTGGTTGAACAATGTGTAACATGCAATTTGTTCTCTGGATTGAAACTTTTCTGTTCTAGTTGCATACAAATAAATAGTGACACTAGTCTTTATATCAGTAAAATCAGCACTTGACCTGTACAACAGCGCACTTTTCTATTGACGATCTTCAAGCATTTTACAGATATGTTTTAAGTGTGAATGACTGTGTAAAATCTCTGTGGAAGGTGCATCCCGCAATTCTCATCTCCTCTTTAAGCAAATGACAGTATTATTGAAGTATGCTGATGGTTAGAGAGGAAATAGCTGTATGAACAAAGAGAAACCCTCCCTACTATTATCCCCAGAAAAAAAAGCTATAACTATAAATATATTCTATATCTATGTCTTATAAATACAGAATGGGTGGCAACAGAGTAAACATCCACTGCCATCATCTCCCATTTCTTCTCTTCAATCCCTATGACAAAGTTGATAAATATAGGTGCAATTCTCCGGAAGTCGTATTTCCAATGAGGAAACAATCTCTGCTCCTAATCATATACCAACATCCAGAAGCTTTTGAACTCCGAGTTGCAAAATATCCAGGAAGGCTTAAAACATGCGTATGCAGCAAAACACACACATCCACTGGGAGCCAATTCAGAGCTGCAGCAGAGGCTAGGTGACTGAGAGGAGGCGAGTTATGTCAATATAGTTGGGGAATATTATAACTGTGTATGTTGACACGTGGATAAGCAGAAAATGTTCAACTAGCAGCAACTTGGTGAAGAAAGAGTATCTTCATTTTATTTGTGTACTGACTGAAGCTGGGCTAAATGCTAATTTATTTTATTTGGAGAAAAAGCACTATTTTGAGAATATAATTCATAGTGTAAAAGACAAAATTGTATCTGAAAATTAAAGTTTAGCAGACAGGGAAAAAAAAAAAAAAAAAAAAAAAAAAAAAAAAAAAAAAAAGAAAAAATAAAAAAAAAAAAGCCAAAACAAGAAAACACGGGTATTCCTAAAACAGAAGAAAAAGGAATACTATGACAAGGTTCCATCTGTCTCCACATCTAAGCATCTGTTTCACAAGTTAGTTTTCCTGTGTGAGTCAATCATAAATATAGTTGCAATTGTTGTCAGGAAACTGGTAGGTGGGATCCCACGGGAAGCAGCATTAAAGCGCAAAAGAATTTGGGATAACTGGAAGCTCTTTAAAGACTGCATGCTCCAGCCATGATAGCAACCCATCCCGATAGTCAGAAAAATAAGTAGATGTATCAGGAGGCTGGCTTGGCAAAACAAAAAACTCCAGACAGAGCTCCAAAGCAAAAAAGCATCATACAGAAGGTAGAGCCAAAATAAGTAAAAAGGAAGAATTTAGACATAACGTTTGGGCACCAAGTGGTGGTGCTAGAATAGCCAAAGCTGAGTAGCGTATGAGACCTGCAAGGTAAGTTAAGGTGAACAAGACTTGCTGCTGCTGCATTAGTAGTGAGAGACTTAACAAGGAAAGTGTGGATCAGTTTTTGAATGGGATTGGTGATTTAGTGACAGCAGACACATATAGGGCTGCCTTTGCCTCAGTCTTCTTCAACAAATTCTTCTCAGCCTCTGTGCCTGGAAGCAAGGTTGAAGAACAGCCTGCAATCAATAAGGAGCAAATCAAGGACTACTTTTGAGAACTCAATCTGAAAAAGTCTGTAGAACCATATAGGCTCCACCACAGGGTGTGCAGACAAATGGCCAATGCCTTTGCTACTTTTATCACCTTTGAATGGTCAAGGAAACTGGAGTTGGCCGGAGGTGGTTTAATGACTGGAGAAAGGCAGATATTTACACATTTTCAAAAAAGTCCAAAATGGTGATCCAGTCAAGTGCAAGCTAGTCAGCTTCACGTCAGTCCTGGGGAAGATTACTGAGTGAGTCCCCTTGAAGAACATTTCTTAGCACACGTGGGATAAGATAGCAACCGACAACAGTCAGCAGGGATCAACCCAGGGTAAATCCTGAGAAACCTGATTGCTTTCTAGGATAGAATGACTGGATTTGTGGATGAAGGAAGAGGCGATGCATGTCATTTACCATAATTGTTACAAGGTTTTTGACCCTGTCTCCTGGCATCTTCTTGTATCAAGATATTACAATCTTCATGCACAGACCAACTAGCTATTGGATAGCTAGTGAGTAATGAGTCATACTCTACCGGAAGCCAGTAACAACTGCAGAATTGAAGGGGTCTAATTTGACACCTGTCTTGTTTATGATCATTATCTGGAGGAGGTGACAGATTACATTCTTGCCAAATTTGTGTAAGTTGAAACAAGAGAGCTTTAGGCTGGATATAAGTTAAATGTTTTTCTCCCTATGAGGGCAGGAAAGCAGTAGAGTAGGTTGCTGAGTGAGGTTGTGCAATATATGTCTTTGAAGGTTTTCAAGATGCAACATAGTAAACCTGTAAGCAACCTGGTCGGATCCTAGAGCTGATCCTGCTTTGAGCAGGAGTTTGGACTTCTCAAGGTCCCGTTCCAACCTGAATTATTCAATGATCCTGTGATCATTTATCAACATTTGGTGGTATCTGGAGAAGACACCACCACATACTTGATTCTACATCTGTCAACATGAGACACTTCACTTTGATTTTATGCAGCTTAAAATAATGCTCTAACCTGATAGCTCCAGTATATGGTTTGTTATTGAACTGGTTCAGTAAAAGTAAATGGAGAAATCAGTGGATAAAACACTAATTTGATTAGAAAATGCTCCAAGTCTGCTTCCTGAGGCAGATACAACTATTGAATAGAACCCAGCATAACATATATGTAAACTGATAAGGAAGATCTAAGCAGTACTAAATAATCCATGGCTTTCTTACTCAGCTAAGTTACCAGAATCATGCATTTTGAAGCCTGCTAGCCAGGCCTCTGGAAACATGCTTCATATCAGCAATATTTCCCCCTTCCTCAAAAGATTTTTATTTTTTGTACTTTGCTGTTTTCTTTACAGCAAAGAGGTCTTAGCTGAGCAAACTGATGATACCGCGAAGAGTTGATACAAAGGCATTCAGTTGTCTTCTTAAAGAAGCTTATCCAGCTTTCAATAACTCACTCAGAATTCTGTCAATAAACGCACTTCTTAAAAAATGAGTTTTACCCATAATACCTGAAAGACTCTGTTGAGTTTCTTCACACAGATAATACCAATAATGCCTTTTACTTACTTACTTGCTACTTTTGCTGAGCGTAGACTTTGAGAAAATTGTGCTTATTCTTGAAGACTGATTGGTCGACACTGCACATAGCCTGACTGAAATCTTTGGCACTCTTCAGTCAGTGAATGAAAGTTGGACTTACTATTTGCTGAAAGGAATTTCATTTAATGGCCAGACAAATATGTGCTTTTCAGAGCATATACCTTAAATTCAGACCTGGTTCTGTTTTATTATGTATTAATTGTATAAAACAGGCTTTTCTAAGGCACTCTTTAAATTATTTTGAATGCTTCAAGTTATGTATTGTTTCTCACTGTACCGCTCCACAGTTACAGTGTTTGAAACAATCATATTTTATTTTAATGACATTAAACTGAATACTTCCACACTTTTATTAACTAATAAAGCCACTACTTTATGCTTTGCTGAATGCTCTATTCTCAAAATGTAGCAATAAGATACATTTAATCTCCTTCTGGTGTTTATCACGCAAAATTAACTTTAGGGCTATTATTCAGTTAAATGTTACTTTGCACAATATAACTAACTCAGTGCTATGGATAATTTCTCTAAATAAAACACTCAATTAGCTTTTTTTTTTTTTTTTTAATTCCTATCCCCTGTTTTCCTTAATAAATACAAAAAAATAAAGCCCTGGTTAGTAAACATTCTTAAACAATAAATCAAATAACACTTACCTGCAAAACTTCCAACATATTTTTAAAACATAAACACCTAGGAAGTATGCACAAAAATAGCATAAGTTATAGATGAAGAACACATTTTTGGCTGGATAGGAGTGTACTATCTAACACCCTGCAAAACTTTAGCATGCTACAATAGTGATCACTTGAAATACATTTGAAAAACTGTATAATACTTGTAATTCAAGATTCTATGAGTGCTAAAGTAAACTGAAAGTGTTACTGAATCAAAGGGTTGCTGTACAAAACTTCTTAAAGCTTTTTGTGGTCATTTTAAGTTTTCGCCTGTGTCCAAGTGTCTCCATTGATTCTGTCCCACCTTTTGACTTCTGAACTATAGGAATTCCACATCAAACTTGACAAGTGAAGCACAGCCACTTACAAAAACAGTAGGGAAAGGGCCAAGGACGCTACTGTTCTGAAGCAGTAGCATGCATATTTTTGAAGAAGACTTCCGCTGTAGCACAAAAAAGACTCTAAGAAAGAAATCTGCAATTCACAATAGACATTTTTTAGTAGCTAGCTGTGTTTTTCATGCTGTGCACTGCTTTAAATTGTTTCCATGGGCACAGCAAGTTACAGACTTTTTAAAGACAAATAAATCTTCTTTTTGCCCTTTTTCTTGTGCTTCTAGCTCCTGGGACTGAGAGATTTATTCTTCTGTTGTTGTTGACAAATTAGGAGTTTAATATCCTTACATTATATATATGTATGTCTGTACATAAAATCTGCATTTTAATTGAAAACATGTAACTAGGTTTGATCCTAGATACACTGATTTTGTTATTCTTTAGTGACTTTGAACTTTGCAGGAGCTATACTTTGCCTTTTGGCTACATCTGATGCAGTTAAAGAACAAGCAAAACCATGCTCTGCTCAGCATGGAAGCCATGCTGGATGGTGGCTGTTGAGTCTGACTCATCTTATAGAGAACTACCAGACTTCACAGTACATCAGGAAACTAAGGTTAGACTCAAAGGCAATTCCTAGAAAACATAATGAACATGGAAGAAAACACTGTCAACCAAAAAAAAAAAAGAGTGATTTTATCATGTAAAGCAGACCTTCCTCCACTAGATCTGGCTCTGAAGACTTTTGATGGAAAATAAAATTCTTAAACACTTGAAAGCTGCTACAGTGACAAGTCCAAGCCTCTGGCAATGCCCAAGCATGAAGCATGCTGGAACTTGAACCGAAATGTAGTTAAAATGTCCCTACATTCAACTGTTGTCTCATAAGCAGTTATTTGAAAGGGTAATGATATAGCTATTTTACCTGCAACAGTTTCTCAGTGGAATAACTTGGGAAAGATTTGTTCAAATAAACTAAGGCTAATAGCATAATAATTTCATTGATATAGTAGCTTCCAAGACTGGGATATTAGCAGCCACATGTTATGGTCTGAAATTTTCCAAAGCAGGTGAATGGGCTATGGTAACTATTCCAGAAAGAAAGAATGCATATCCCTTTCTTCCTTCCTCTCCTCTAGCAAAGAAGCAACAGAGGAAAAGGAATTTCTAATGGTTCCATAGGAATCAAGGTTTCAAAATTAACAGCAAATCAGACAGCAAAGTTGCAAAATTGACAGGGTTTTTAAATTAAAAAAAAGTAAATATATTTTTCATAAAAACAAGCATTCAGCAACTCTTTGCAGTGTTAGATTGTGCAGTCAAAAAGGAAGAGGTCAGGGGAATGTTCAGTGATACTCAAAGGCTTACAAGAATAGCACAAGTTCCTTAGTATCAGAGTTAATTGCAGATATCCAGACGTTGAGGATTCAGTTATGTTAATGGGAGCTGTCTCTTAATACAAGTGAGATAGATTAAGTAGGTTTAACAGCTGTGTGATGTATCTTAGCACCATATTGCAAGCAGCAGTTCTAAAATTATCTTTGTAAAGCAGTCAATAAAATAGTGCTTTTGAATGTACAGTTCTTTTTCCATATTTATAAATGACAAGAAAACTAATAATTCCATGTGCATAACTGAATGACGGATTTTAATGAGACTTTTGCAAGACCACGAGTATGTGACAGAAGAGTACAGTTTTCTGATGCTCCAGGTGAAGTTCTATAAAAGCAGAACATTACCTTCCCCCACTGAAATCTTTAACAAGCGAAAAATGAAACTGTAGTGGCATGGCAGAAATCAAACATCAATAAATTATGAGAATATGTGATTGCTTTCATTCCAAACATCTAAAATAAGCTTACTGGTTTTCCTACATCCAGAAGAAGCATATTTATTCAGTAGTTTTTGTCATACATATAAAATACCAAGCCTGATTCAACAATTTCAAATATTTTCTGACTTTTCAGAAGCACCGATGTAACACACCAAAAAAAGGATACACATCATATATTATCAGCTGCAGTGACAAATGAAGTACAAGATCAAGAACCAACTGAAGTTAGTCTCAGTGCTACAATAGAAGCATCTTTTAAGAATAAAGTGTTTTACTTCTAGACGAACAACAACCAAAAAGGCCTCCCCAAAAGTAAAACTGTTTTTCATTTTAATTTTTAAATTATTATACCCAGGAGATTAGAAAAGTGTTAACATTCTCAAGCCATGACATTTTTAAAAATACAAATCACTTTCAATAAATTCCTGATTACCACAGGAATTTATTCACTTATGTTTAAATTAATCAGTTTACCTTTTGTAAGCTCAATAGGTTTCAGTTCTACATTAAGGATGACTAGCATTTAGTAGTTTTGTTTTGATTGCATAGATAACATTTTAAAATCATAATATGGCAATAATTAATTAACACTTATAAATTTTAGATGTGTAAATGAATTTGAGCAGTGACAGCTTCCTGTTATGTTCATGTTTCGTTTTAAGGGTGACTGATTTTGGAGTATTATTTTAGCCGCACCTTTGTCTTTCATTTTAATTTGGTGTTTCTAAAGTGAATTCCATATAAGCAGGCCTTGTAATGAGGATGGAAAACAGGTGAATCAGAAAATATTTAGTCTAGTGAACAGTTTGAAAGTAGAAAATAGAAATTGTGTGAGGACTACAATGAGTTCTATCTTGAAGTTTCCCATTAAGAACAACTCTTAAGTAACATTTCTTGTTCAGAAAATAATGTCTGGAAACATGTCTCCAGTATTTGTTAAAAAAAGATGTGCAAGCAAAGAAAAGGACAGAGAGATTTAAGAAGAAAAGGTTAGGGGTTTTTGTCTAATGAATGTCCAGAAAGAGGAGGATGGCACCAAATATAAGGTTTGGGATACAAGGCACAGCCTCATGTTTTACAACTTGAAAAATATTAGCTTTTTTGCTCAGCTAATAAGCTATTGCTGTTTGGTCTTTTGTTATATCTGTGGGGAACAACAGCTACATTATTATAATTGTAAAGCAAATATGCTATAATTTTCTGAATTATTAGATTAGTCTGTCATTACTGGATTGAACTAGATTGCTGCAGTATTACAAGCAAAGCCAGAAATTTACAGATAATTGCTGTAAAGTATAAATTCTATCAAATGAGTTCTAAGGGGTTAAGATTTAAAGAAAATAGTATTTCTCCTACTAATTTTCTTTCCTGCATAGTCTCTGTTCAGAAGTGGTAACAAGTTCTCAAAAAGCAGATGACTGGAGGAAAACCACAAAATTGCCCTTTTTTGGATGTGATCAGCACAAGCAGAATATAGATGAAAAATGAAAGGACGTGTAAACAAGAAGAAAATGAAGAGCACGATCCAATGAAATGGTGAAGAGCTGCTTAATGACGTAAAATTCCTGTAGCAATGCAATTTGAACTATCTATAATATGTTAGTCCCTGATATTATTATAGTATTGCAGTTTCATGATGTGAGTCAGGGTCCACTTAGTGCTGCTGGAGATCGTATACAGTGTGAACTACAACCTTACTTGAACATCTCAAAGGATAGGTCCTTAATGATGAAGTATTTGGATTTTTGCAGTATCATGAGTGTGCTTTGATGGAGAAATGGAAGGAAAAAAATGCATGGTTTGATTTCCTAACACCAGAAAGGAGTTTTTGATTGTAAATTGTGAGGCAAGGTAGGCAGTACATTCTAGCCAAAGGAAGAAACCTGCCTATCCTGGAGTCTAAGCCTGGCCACTTCCCTCATAATTTTCTGTTTACCAGCTAAAGATATATTTGACCGCTTTGTGAAACAGTGTGCCAAACCATCAAAGATGGGACTTATTCTCCCAGCAATATTTATGTTTACCTACAGGAAAAAATTTGATGCCTATAAGAAAAGAGGAAATGACTATAGATGCCAAAGCATTCAAATAATAAATTTGTTTGCTAATTTCTCGTTCTAGCCCCCATGACATGAAATATCACACTATAAAGTGTGAATTTGACTTTTCAGTCTTGATCCAAAACAGGCCTGAAATAACTTCCTTGGTATTTTATCTTTTCCCTGACATGAAAACGTGTCTGTAGTTATCTCCATATTCTTAAGGAAATGACAGGAAGAAGAAGAAATTTGTGTTGAATAATCAGTCACAGTGTAACAAATTATATTAATATCAGCCTCCTCAAATAGGAAATTGAATGGGATATAAGCCGTCTCATTCAGGTTTTGGCAGTAGACTGGAAATGCTCTGAAGACAGCATTTTCCTTCCAAAATTTCTCAGTTCTGGTTGTGCTGAAAAACAAAATTTGACAAATATTGCATCAGTCTTATGTGATCTGGATTCAAGACTGCAGTAATTCTTGTTTGAGCCTGTTTCATTATCACTTAAATATATGACTAGCAGCAATAGAAAAATCTTTTTCATTTATAAGTTTGTATTATCAATTGTTACGGAGATAAATTAGGATTAAACAACATTACAATCTATTTTGCTTTAGTTTGTGTTTGGTTTTTGTTGCTTTTTTTAGTGAAAAAAAATTAAAAGCCCAGTCATACATGGAGACCCGTGGTAAAGAAGAGTGCTTGCAAAGTAGCTTAACAAGAATGAGCAATTTTGGAAGAGAAAGAAGAGTAAGCAAGTTCAGTGACAACAAAATTAACTCTGCTCCTTTACTGATAGGTGTTCTTACTTGCATTGTCTTTGGCAGCAACTTCAGTTTTACATTAAAAAATACTAAAACTGTAATTAAAGAACAACATATGCATACCAAATTGTAATTAATTAGAAGTAAAGACTAATGTGTGTTCCCTAATAATCTCTAAAGGTGAAAATGAATGTAATTTGAAAAAAATAAGTGGTGACTTTATGCTCATAAATCATATCTCTTCCAAGGTCCTAGAGCAATAGCAGAATGTCTCTTGTTAAAAAAA
>VWYH01006563.1:130394-157829 GCA_013399365.1 Pampusana beccarii | reverse complement strand
AAAAAAAAAAAAAAAAAAAAAAAAAAAAGCTTGGCTAGAGATGTCTCCTGAACAAATCCATTTACTGCCAGATGCAGCTTTCTCTGGTCGTTGAAAAAAAGATAAGCAACTTCAATGTGCTCTTATTTTTTTTTTCTCTTAGATTTCTAGATGTAGGAGAAAGAAACATAATAATAAAAACCTCCCAATTCCTCCTCCTAGTTTGAGACAAAAGAGCAAAGCCTCTATTCCATATGGTTAGTTGTATTAGGATTTCAAGGGGGATTTCCAAGCAGGCATCGTATTTCCTTCTTCCTATTCCTAACAGCAAATGGCTAAGTTATGTACTGTGGAGTGTTTAGTCAAGAGAAAAAGCCTGTGCTGAGCTGCACAAGCACGGCCACAACGATTGGTATTCCTTATGTCACCAAGACTGTGAGAAGCACAGTGTGCCGACTGAAGTCGTTTTACTGGATAACTTTCACAATGATTTTTGTTGTTGTTTTGGTGCAATACCACTCTGGGATCCCAACTACAGAAAGTCAAGATCATACTTACTCCATGTCCACCCACAGCCTTGCTGAAGGCACAGAAATTAATGGCAGTGCCCGGCGCACCTTTCGCCATCCCTCTAGAATACACAGTAGTGTACAGATGCCTTCCACATGGCCTCACGAGAGCAGGAGTCATTGTATCCTTCCTAATACAGTTCTGCCAAAAATAATTTGGCGGTAAACAGTGTAGGCCACAAGGGAAGAGTGAAATTTATTTATATGCACCAACAGCAAGCAAAAAAGAATAACGAGAACCACAGGAACTCTTAACATAATTACATAACGTCCAGCAGAGCCAGCAAAACGCGAAAACTAATTTCAGGAACAAAAAGCTATAAACCTTAATATGATCTTTAAAAGCCTAAGAAATAAAGTAATTCCTCACTTCCATGATTTTCAATAGGGAAATAGTACTTCAGAGCAATTAAGTTCTCAGATTTTTATCTAGACCTTATTACTTAAAGTGTTGCAGTGCAGACACTGAAAATAAAGCTTCTAAAGGCAAGCTGGGTCATAGAGTATTATCTGGGTTTTTTTGCCAGCTGAAGGAATATACCTTCTCATTGACCATTGCCTCTTCTGTCTGGGGCCCCTTCTGCCTGGGTGACAGGGACAGGGAGGAAAAGAAATCCCATATTTTAGGCTACAAGTACATTATTCCTGTTTCTCTTCTGCTGAGCAGCATCATGGTGCCTGCGTCTCACCTTATGCAACATACAGTCTGGTAAGAGGAGATAATACAGGTGTAAAAACACCATGTGACTTCCCGGAAGGGACAATGATACTCAAAGAAAGACAAATTTGGTGGCCTTAGATTCCCAAGTGATTCCTCCCATCCTAGTCCAATAAATGCATGTGAATTGCCTTTATTGGCAACCAGATAAACACAAGCTTCACTCAACCATGAAATAAGAGAAATATCCCATCCCTGTACCTCTTTTCCTACTGATCAGACTGGTAGTTTACTGGTGACATCTGCATACGCCTTCACTTTCTTGATTAACAAAAAAATGCACATCAGCTGATTCCTTAAACATTAGCATTGGTTTTATGTGTACCTAATACTCATGCCCAGACTGCAGGACTGTTACCTAGGCAACAGCTCAGACCTCTACTATTTTGGGGTGCAGCTGTCTTCCTATTCACCAGCTAGTCTATTTCAAAGCCCATTGGCTAATCCATAATTCTGCCCCTACCTCCTGAATACAGAGCGAAATGACACTAGAGCATTTGGTAAGAGAGCATAATAAGAAGATAGGATAAACAGTGATCAGGCATAGCACTCAGACAGAGAAGCATACCAGCCAGAAGCTTGTTTACTTGTAATGTACCAGTTTATCCACCATTCTTTTCATTATTGTGTCCTCGTTCTTCACCTATTGAGCGTGATCCCTCGTTTTACCAGACCTTGCCTCATTCCAAATAAACAACTCGGCCCACTCGACCCCACTTCGCTCCAACCGTATCCCACCTCGGTACTTCTGATACAATCACCCGGGTAATCTTGGTTTTATATGATACAACTGATAAAGTTACTGGGGTACTGCTGCCCTTGTACGGTGGTACTCTCCAGAGGATTTCCAAGATTCCCCTGTAATTACCCCTGAAGTTCAGCTTGTTACAGAGCTACAGCTTAAACCCCTCTAACACCCAGGCACTCATGGCACTGCTGTAACATGTCAGCCTCTCACTCTCTGTAACACACAGTGTGCTATAGGAGCTGAGACCTTGGGCCAGGACTTGGTCATCAACCTGCACACCTTCACACTCAGGAACTATATGTGAGATGAGTGACAATGACTCACAAAGGAAGAGGGAGGAGAAGAAAAGAGAGTACTGAGATACTGGGACAGTACAGTGGCAGTGATGGAAACCCAGTGAGTCTCCTTTCCTTGTTTGGAGCTTGAGGGCATGTCGTCATGAGCATTTTGAGCATGGCGGGGATGGGGGCTGCCCTGAGGATGGGAACAGAACCAGGATCCAGAGCGACCTGAGCACAGGCAGGGCCCTGAGTTCTCGCTCTAGCCTCTGGATGTGGTGAGCAGAGCTGAGGGCAGCAGGCCTCTCAGTGGCCCCAGAAGCCACGAGAGGATAGATCAGGGCTGGGACAAGGGCCAGAGCTGCTGTAGGTCCATGGCTGACCAAGGTCAGATGTGAGCACAGGCTGATGATGAGTCCAGAGCTGAGGTAGAGTGCCTGGGCCTTAGGCAGTGAGAGCAAGCAGGGCTGCAGGGCAGGGCAGGGATGACCACATCCATGGACAGGGCCCAAGCTGTCTTAACATGTGTCTTCTTTGAGTGTGCACCACCAGGTACACAGAACAGCTTCTGAATCAAAACCTTTGTTTTCCAAGGTTTCATATATTTCTACTTTATTTTTATACTGAAACACAATGAAATGTGGTAAGTTTTAAAATGACCTGCAAACCATTACATTTGGGCAACAAAACTACCACTTTCATTGTCAGTTGGACTCATAGTACAAAAAACAAAACAAAACAAAGCAAATAACAACAGACTGAAAAATTGCGTCATAAGGAAAAACAAAATAAATCTTATTTTGATAACAGAAGAATATATATGTTATAGTATGTCCTCATAAAGTTGTCCCCATAGTCCTTATGTTTGCATAAGACTATAAAGAAATCATTTAAATAGCAGCATGATATTCACACATCTTAAAAAATATCGAAATATTAATATGATTCAAAAATATGACTGCAAGAGAGGTCTGAGGTCTGGAAAATTTACCTGCTGTGAAAAATTAAGCTACATCAATCTATTTTATTTTTTGAAGAACAGTTTATGAAGCAACTATTATGGTACTCTGAAAGCAGCTACACTGAGAGCTATACAGATTTCTGGGGCCAAAGAAAGATATTTAGAAGTGTATGAAAACAAAATAAATAAATACAGAAACAATTACTTTACTTGAAAAATAATAACATGAGGATATATTAAAAATATTAATATAAATTACAAAAGACCATTTGAAAAATCTTTCAAGTTACCAGTATTAAGTGGTATTATCGTATTAGGTAACAATGCTTGAGTGCAAACCTTATTTCATGTGTGTTTTTTTTGTCCCACAAACACAGTCCAAAAGAAGAAAGTAACCTAAAGAAGGAAATTACTTTTAAAAAAGTAATAAAAGGCACTTCAACAAAAGAGGGGGGGAAAAAGTAGAAAAAAAGAGGGACAAAAAGGCAGGCAGGCAGGAAAAGGAAGCTCTAATAGCTGGATCCTGATTACTTTCATGGTAATCAATCTGAAATCTTTACCTTGGGGTTGCATATGTTCCCTGTCCTCATATCCCTTAAATAATAGAGAGTTTTACATTGCGAAATTCACATTCAAAATAATGAACCATTGTGGTCAGTAATATGTAGAATGTCAACTGGTACAACCACCAGTAATTATTTCTTAATTTTAGGTCTATCATTTAAAAAAGATAGTGTGTTCTGCCCTCCTAACATCTTAGCCCTCAGTCATCCACATTTTCTAGTCACCTTGTCTGTTTATACTCACTTAGAATATTCCTTGACTACTCGCAACACTAAACCCAAGGAAAAAAACCCAAAGCAACTCACATTCAGTTCTTGCCCTCCAACATATTTTGGGTCATCCACTAAAATGGGATGGTCTGTAAACAGAAAGCAATACCTCAGCATTTTGGTGGTGTGTGTAAGTTGGAAAGGTGAACAATATTGGTAGTCTCCAGCTACGGGCTTATGAAATTAAAATCAATAGCAGTGTCAAGTGTCACTGAATGACTGACTATAATGAGCACAATTGTCCACATGATTTCTATCAAAATGTATGGGTAATATTGATATACAATTTTGGAGTGGCTTTTTATTGTGCTGCTTTTGTTGGGCTACAAAAAATCAAAAATATTCTGCCACTTATAGCACACTGGAGTGTTCAGTGGGAGCCTCAAGCAGCTGAAGTCCTATCATCTAGAGAACTGTGTTTCGACAGTAATCCTCTGTGTTGCATTTTGCTGTAACCTAAATTTTATCAATATTACAGGCAGCACTTTAGCTCACAGCTATTGAGCTTTGCAAGACCAAAAGTAAACGAAAACGCTATCAAAACTTTCACCCTTTCTTTTTTTTTTTACTCCATCCCCAGTATTGTGCTGATGCTAAGTTTCAGATTAATACAAAAGTAAGAGAGATGAGTGAGTTGAGATCTTTATATTATGTGTGTTTGTGTACGCAGTTTTGTGTTCATATTTGGATAGGAAACATTTGTTATACATATTTTTGTTTTAGGGTGAATTACGGAAATATACTGTATACTTTGAGAAAAGGCAAGAAGTAAAATTTCATATTACAGTTAAAGCTTTTGAAAACCTTAGTATATAAGTCTGAAATTGCCAGGGGAAAAAAAAAAAACAAAAACAAAACAACAACCAACCAAACAAAAAACCCCACCAAAACTGTCACAATTTAATATAAGTACATTCAATGAAAGTCAAATTTATTATTGGAACTCCAAAACTCTTCATTAAATAGGATGTGTCTGCTTTAAGATCTCATTCTGCAATATTGAGAGTAATATTAAAAAAAATCTACTTTGATAAATACAGGTTGAAGAAAGACTAGCTTCTACTTCCTTTGACCCAAAAATCTCTGAGGCTTTGCTATTACCTCAGGTTCTTGAGGAGGCACAGTACCTATGGGGTTATTAAACGCGTTGAACAACTGTGTTTCAAAGAAGCCAAAGTGACAATAGTGCAAAGGACTGGCAGTATTACCCGTGCTGAAGATCTTTGCACATAAGTCATTTTAGGAGCAAGCAAACCCTACTTTGCTAACTCAGAATACGAGAAAGGATTTTACTTCTCCACTGGGGCAGGAAAATCATGGGAGTCAGAAAATGAAGGACACAGAGCACCATGTGGAAATTTTCTAAAAGCAGATCTGAAAGAACTAGCACTAACCTACAGCCAATATTTTTTTTGCCCAGCTGCCTGTATTTAGCTACTTAAACTCATTGCAGAACATCATAAAGAAAACATGAGAAAAAATCAGATTTTGAAGTTGTCCCATTGTCTTCAACATGCTTAATTTGGAATTAAGATAGAACATTGAAGTCAAAATGCAACTCATAGCATGTGAGCCAGAAAGAACTAAACTAGAGAAATATCATATAACAGAACTTATGTCACTGAATACATATGAGAGTCATACAATTGTTATATTCAGATAGCATTATAAAAACATCCGGATCATTGCAGAACTCAGCAAGTGGAACAAATTTTTAGTATGTAACTCTATTCCATTCTAGAAAGTGAAAGAAGGCACTTTCTTGGAAAGATGTAGTAATAACTAAAAAGGTTGGAATTTATTTTTCCAGAGAATACAAACTGACTGATCTGCATTTGAGGTGCCAGTTGTGATATTTTTTCTCCTCAATGATCATTCACAAAGAAAACTGTCAGATCTAACAAAAAATCAAACAAGTTTACTTACATAATATCTTATATTGCAAAGTTAGTGTAGAGTCACAGAATTTTTCAAATGGCAAAATATTGGAGGGTCTATAATCTAATTTCTTTCTCTGAAAACTTTCACAAGATTCAGGACCTGAGTAGTATGAGTTCAAAAGAAAAAAAGTTGTATTATATTTTCAATTAATAAAATCACATAAAGCACGAGGTGTTGCTCTTTAGAGTATTTTATTTTGGATGTTTAGTATCCTTATTTATTCTATATTTTCTGTTGATACATCTATAATGATAAATTTCACTGAACCAACAAATAAATACTGCCCTTCCCCCCACATTTCCCCACATCTGTGATTATCTTGTTGAGATTATGCTGGTTACCTGGGCAAAATAAACTATAAAGGTAAAATCATTGTCTACATCCCCTACCAGGTAATTATATCTATTTTAGGGCTTTTTTTCCAGGACAGAAGCAATACAAAAATAGACAAAACAATCCCTAAATATTATACAGACAAAAAGCACTAATCTAAAGTTGCCCAGATTGCATTTCTATGACTTCATTACGTCTATTTTAAAATGAAAGGTGCAGTGGGACACTACTTCCCCTTCAACTATGTGTTGCTTTCAAAACCAATAAAAGATTAAGTTTCCTGGTAGCAAAAAGAAAATTTACAGTCGACTTTGTGTTTATACCCAAAAAGCATCTGAAGAACAGTTTTCTCCACGCGGTAACTGTTTACTCAAGCTTTTAATAATGAACATTTCAAATTTTTCTCTGTCAGTCTCACCAAGTCATTAATCATTTTCTGTTGTTCTTTTCTAAATTCCCTGTAACATTGTCTGTGTTTTTCTGGTGTGATGAACATCAGAAACTAGGAAGTTATTACTGGCAATAGTCATGGAATCTTCATGGCGCACAATAAAAGTATGTGTGACACTGTAATAAATCTTTCCAATCAGATTTTTTTTTTTTTTAGCACAGTTAATTTATCTACCTAAAATCTTTGGTAAACAGAGAAGCTTTGATAATTATCTACTGAAAATTTACTGGTTTAGACAGATATAACTACCAATAGTATAATGCAATGAACCTATGATATTTAATTCAAAATCAGCAAATGAAATCACAGACAGTACCTTGTGAATATACTTTCTTCATCTTCTTCCCACCTAACATTTTCACTGTTGCTGAAGAAGCTTTCACTCTTAGGAAAACTGCAATTAAAAAAAAAGATTCAAGAAGTAAGTGAAGAGTGATGTGACATAGAGAGGAAAACAGTTCATTAACTTATTCTAAAGTGTGCCTTTTTTCTCAGTGTAGCAAAATCAATTCAGCATTAGTCAGTCTTTTGGAAGAATCAAGCATCTGATAGTATAGACAAATACTCCTAACTCCAAGAAGCCAAAAATGTGAGCAGAATTGCTCTGAAACCGAGGATTTCTTTTGAAATGGAACCACTGGAGTCAGTGTGGAGAATGTTTCCAGTGTGGAGAATGTTTCACCCATGTTGAGACTTGTGTATTTTGTCAAGATGCTTTTTCTTCTTTCTTTGATGAGACTACTGATAATACAATTGACGATCCCCATGTAGAGGCAACAGTACTACACAGCTGACAACAAGACTGATACTCTCATAAATCCATAAATAAATACACTATTCATTTTTTCCTGAATTCATTTCACTTACAATTGCTAGAACTCCTCAGTCTAGAGTGGGGACTGTATAAATGTAAAGCCCTAAAACTACATTTGGCCTTTTGAAGACAACCATGAGGCTGACGTGGCCCCTAGTGAAAATGAGTTTGACACTCCTGGTCTAGAGGTTACCTTAAAATCAATAACCTTAACAACACCTGTATTTGTTTGACCCAAACAAGAACAAGTAGACAGGGTTTTTCAGTGTGTAACCAGTGATAGTAATATTCCTCTGGAAATTTTAAACTGGTATGTTTATTACCGTGGTAGACAGAACTATGGACCTCAGGTTGCAGCTCCAAGCAATAATAACTGAAAGCAAAATTCATTTCTGCAGATACTTTGTCATCTGTGTTTTCCTTAGACTAACAAATGCACCATAAAAATGTCAGTTTGCCTATTTGAATACTGGGGAAGAAAATATATATCTATTTCTATTTTAATAAAAGTGGAGGGCTTATGAGGTACTACACTAGTGGGAGTAATTTCAGTATTTAGTTAAACAGAATGGAGAATATTATCTATTAACCACCAGTTAGTATTCACCTCTCCCTGCTTAAAAAATAAAAATAAAAATCCGTATTTGGAACAAATTTTTCCATGTGGTAAATTGTCAAATACTTAGATGCAAAATTAGTAGTGAGAATTTCAGAGAATTTCATGAACTTCAAAATTTGAAAAACAGGTATACATATCTCTAGGCTAAAAAAAAAGTCCTTTAAAGTGAAGTATTTGCTGTTTAAAAGGAAGAAAAATATTTTCCTCTGTACTGCTTTAGTTAAACACATCAACACCTGCATTTCTTGTCAAATTCAGTAATTGCGTGGATTTTCATTACTGGGATTTTTTTTTTTTTTTTTTTTTTTTTTTCCCAGAGGCTGTATACTCACATAGAACTTAAAGACAATTATGTAAAAAGACTGAGGAATCTTATCCTGTGTCACAAGTGTTTGTTGGGGATGTCCAAAGGAAAGTATTTAGGTTCCACGTTGCATATATTTCAACTGAGTTTTAAGCACGTCTGTAAGAGTTAGACATTAATTATTTTCGGTCTACTAATATGACTGATTACCAACTGAAGTAAAATTACACTGAAAACCCATAACCCCCAAAAGTACAAATAATAATACTATGAATATCCTTAAGAATATAATCTTCTGAGTCTTGCTGTAGCAGTGCAATAATATACAAATGACAAAGATTTTAAAAAGCTTTAAAGCACAATTTGAAGACTTTAAATTTGAAGCCACGCTCTCATCAGTTTAATATTTTGGATAAAGTTCTGGTTATAATGACAAGGTTTCATGAAAATCCTGGATACGAAATTCAGATGTTAAATTCTACCCTTTGCTCTACAGAATTCATATTGGTTTCAAATGAAGTTACCATTTTATCGCAAACATATAATATTTTGTTACTTATACTGCAAACTCCACAAGAAAAGAAAAAAGAAACACCTTCATCTGTGCACACTCTAGGTATAGCGTGCCTTACCTATGACTCCGACAGTTAAATGCTACTGCAATAAAAACCATGTTATGTCCCACTGAAAACCTGTAACTGAAGGCATAGAAGAGTTCTCACATGAGTGACTGATGGCAAAATATGACTCAAAATTGTTTTGATACAGTGAAGATGTTTGTGTGCTCTCCTTTTGTGTAAGCAAGAAAGACTGTTAGAAATTAGTGAAATAAACAACCAACTAACCAACACGTCAACAACAGACATGGATTTCAATGCAAAAAGAAGCAATTGCTTTTATGGATTTCTACAGCATATGGCTTCACATGTGCGAATACAACATCACCAGCTCCACTTGATTCATTGACAGAAAGAGCGATCAAATTGGCACTGTATATGCTAAACACATTTTAATTTTGAAAAATGTCTAAATGAAGTCTAGCTTGATCAACCTTTGTGTTTCAGTTTCCCTTGCTTCTTGCCCTTATTTTTAATTTGCCCTTGGTTATGACAATTGATTTGAAATAATGCCACTAACCAATAGATTAAGAAAATTTAATCCATCTAACTTTAGATTTAGAGAACCTGTGCTTCTATCAGTGTCACATTTATGGATTATAAAGATTATATAGACTACTTCCAATTTTCTATAATATAGTAATTATTAATATTTTAGATCAATGTAAAGGTTAAATTTTAGCTCTGTTTATGACTTCCTGCAGCACCTTCTGTACATATGGTTGTATTCTATCTTGCATAGTATGCCTGTATACTGTGCTTAAAGGACACTTAAATTATTTATCAACATTTTATAAATTATGTAGAAAAGATTTATTTCTACTTATATAGGCTATACAAACGTTGCTGTTGCTGTTAATGTTTTACACATATGATTTATAGGTTCATCTTAAAATATAATGAAAGACTGTATATTTTAAGAAAATAAAAGAAAAACCACTCATAATAAATTTAAAATATGGATCCCTAGGAAATTTTGCACTTGAGGAAACCCTAACTTTTTTAGCAGCTTCATCCAATCTCTAATTAAAGATTTTATTAGAAAGTTTTTCCTTTGTTTGGCTTTTCACTTTAAGCTATAATAATGCTATAGAATAAAGCACAGTTGAGAAATAAAGCCTGCATACAGTGACTATTTGTTGCTGCAGATCACATTATCTTCTGGAAATCACTCCTTAAGCTTGTGGTGTCATTCTCTGGCAGCATGGCATATGTAGATCCTAGATTACAATTAGTATCATTTTCATAGGTTTTGCTAAAGACTCAGCCTCCATTCCATGACATTGAATATGCCTTTAAATTAGCCTGAGCATTTTTATACAGGTAAATTTGGTGGCATTTTTACTTCCAAGAAAGGGAGTTTGAATGTCAGCATCTTTTTCTTTTCCATCCTAGAAGTGAATCTAAAATAACTTGACTCCATGCGGAATGAGACTTCATTTTAAAGGAGAGTAATGAAAATAGAAAATTGAGGAGTGCATCTAAATAATTTCCAGCTAAGCAATCCAGCTATTAGTTGGGTTAGTAAACTAATCCAGAACTATTTTACAGTGTTCAGAGCTCTTGTATTTATTCAGTCAGTATCATAAGACTCGGTTTACATTAGCAAGAATAAGAGGACCTACAGGAAGTAAACATTTGGAATTCTGTTTTAATTCTGCACTACAAAAAATTCAAACTCTTCTCACCTCTGTAGTTATTGATCACTAAAAGTTAATGTCACAGTGTTGTCTTTACTGTAGTGCTTTTCAGAAAGACAGGTCTATCCAGTTCTTCAAGGATATTTCATGGCAATCTAACTGTCTATATGCTATTTAATTTACCATGACTTGCTTGCTTTTGCTCAGAGCTGGAAGTAGCACTTCCATTTACAGAGCATTAGCAGTAAGAAAGCTTCAATAACATATCACGCATAAAAATACCACTGCGGAGAACGTTGATATCTCCAGCAAGAAGCTTACTTGTTAACATCTGATAGGATGAAAACACATGCAGCACATATTACCCCATAGTATGGGGAAAAATGCTGGCAGTCTTTCTATTTTGTAAATTTTAGTGGGAGAACTGTGGAGTTTTTGATTGGGTTTTAAGACTTACCTTGCAAACTTGATTACACAGAGCAAGTCTGAAGACAGAAGTCCTGCAGGATATGTTCTAAAATTTTTCAGTTCCTCTTCAGATTCATTTCTGGTTGTGAAAAGGACTTTGGCCTCTGGAAAGTTTACTTTTGTCATTACAGTTGAGAGCTCCTTGGGAACATATTTGTAAAAAACCTTCTTTGCGATATTATCTCCATATTCTAAATATGCTTTGTCTAGGTTACAGGTGCTTTTATGATCAGGATAAGGGATTTGAGTTTGTTTGAAGACTTTAATAAATAACATTTATGTCAATAAGTTCTTTATATCAATAAGTACTTTATACTAATACATACATTTTATATTAACAAATACTTTATGTCAATACAATGAAATATACTACAGTAACACTTCACTAGGTATGATTAAGTCACACATACATGTTGGCAACCCTTCTAAGTGAAGCATGCTCCTGACTAAGAGCATATTGTTTCATGGTCAGGTGCTTCATACTGCTTTAGCTAAACTAGAGTGTGACAAACAGATTTGTAGTCACCTACTCTGGAACTTTAAGATTTTTATTTGTTTTCCCCTCCCAATTATTACTCCCTGGTGGTCTTCCAGAACTTACATTATCTGCTTCCTTCATGGACAGTTTCTCACTCTTAAATTTCTACTGACTGATCATAAGCCACCCCTGCTCTCACCCTCTGCACCTCTCCATTCACTCCTGGTGGCCAGACCGTGCTCTCCACCGATGTTGTAGTTGTCCACTACCAAAGGAAACAATGAGCAATAGATAAAACAGTGCCAGATCTTCCTTCTCACCTATCAGAACTTGATAGACCCAAGTCAATATAGACACTAATCTGGTGCAATAGTGGTCAAACCAATGTAAGAACCTAAGATACAAGGAATTAATTTTGAAAGGATGTGCATTTCCTACTCCTTGAGAGCCAGATGTTAATTACTAAATGTTAATAGTTTATTACACATTGATTTTCAATTTAAATATCAGCTTAAAAATTAGCTGTTCCATGAGCTTCTTCCTTAAAACTTTTTAATGTTTCAAAATCATTTTTGGGGGAGACTGAACATCATTTTGTTGATTTAAATCTGATTCTTCATTTCCAGATGAAAACCGCAATATAACTACATCTCTTGTAACGGGTGGTAGGAAGTGGCCAATTAGTTATATTACAAAGTACTAACCGAAGTATACAAACTGACAGTATGAGAAAACATTTGACATAGGCCAGGTGTTTGCAAGGAAATTGCTTATGGACTATCTTAATTTATTCTTAGTTTAATAAACATGTCCTTGGATAGATTCCACTTACATGAGTTTCAAGTCCCCTCTCAACCACTTGTCCATATTTCTAATAACACTAGTTCAAATACTTTTAAAATGATTGGCTGAAATGGTACTATTTCACTGGGCAAATAAAGCTCAAATAATTATGTAATTATATATTATAACAATTATAGCCCCTTGCAAACATAAGGAATAAAGAGGATCCATATTACATTCTATTATAGTATTTTGGGAAGATAAAAACACAATTCTTCTATTGCTTGTTCAGAACATAGTAAAACAGAGTTTCCATCTTTTCTAACTGGTTTCCATTTCAACGATTGACTCATCTCTTCTGTTCCACGATAATGCACTAGCAGCCTGTTTATATATTGTCAAAAATACACAGGTTTTCACTGAAATTTCTAGAATAATTTGTCATTGACTAGAACTGAAAACTATTATTTTCTCATGTACATGATTGTCAGTAACAAAATAATGACACAAACAGATGTGCTTTCTACAATGTGTAATTTTGTTTGGATTTTTTTTTAACACAGTATATCACTTTTTAGACTAGGTCCTTTCACCTTCATTGTAAGTGTTACTTATTAGTGCCATAAAACAAAACAAAACAAAACAAAACAAAACACAACAACAAAAAACTGTTACAACTCTTAAAACAATTTGGGTGGTAGTTGACTTAGAAATTTAATCAGCAATATCCCTTTATTCTATCACTACAACTTGATAGACGTGATACTAGAAGCCTTTAATTTAAGGAAACCTAAAGTACTTTTTTTTCAATACATTTAACACGTGACCCCTCCCAGATACTGTGAAAAAGCAAGAGAGCAGGAGATAGAGGAAAATAAATACTCATGGGTATAACATTTTATTCTGAGCCATACAAAGAATTAATAGATTTTTAACCTGTTTGGGGAAAAACAAAACAAAACACATACACCACACAGGAAAAAATTGAGACCTTTCCTTCATGTCCATATTTATGCTTATTTATGCCTATTTCCACCACACACTCTTTGCATACTTCAGGACACTGGTTATCTTAGTTGTTACTGACATTCACAACATTCTGTCTTTCACAGGTGGAGACAGATTCCACTATATTTGATTAAGACATCTGGGAGATTCTTCCAGATCATCACTTCAAAAAAAGAACATCCATTTAGTGGGCATTTGCTCATATCTATAGCTCACATCTATACCACAGGAAAAAAAAAAAAAAGTTTTAAATTTTGCTCTATGTGATTCTATCCATCTAAATACTGTTTTTCCAGTAGAAAACAGTATTTAGATGGATAGAATTACATAGAGCAAAATTTATCTTTATCATCACTGGGACAAATCCAAACCTTGTCTAACTCAGCAAACCAAAAATTTCCACATCTAGCAGAATTGTTCTCTGTTCTGTTTGATGTTTATCTTCACGCTTGACCTTCAGTGTTTTGAAACACCTTTACATGGCAGGTAGAGCAGAGCAGGCTGCAGGCATAAACCAGTTCCACATCAACTAGTTAAACCTGAATAAGTATTATAACAGATACCCATGTACTTATTTTAGAAACTCATTCCACTTTTAGTCTGAATTAATATCACCTCTGTTAGCAATGTTGTCAAACATTAGAAGAAAAGTACATTTAAAAGTAAAGATTTAGCTGTCACATCAGCCTTTTGTCTGTGCTGGGCTCCCACTCCCTTCCTGCTAATTGAGCTAGTGGTTATAAGGACAAAACTATTTCCTTGGCAAGAGCCAATGAAAGTGAACAATAGGTCACAGCACTTACCAAAATTAAAGAAGAGGGATAAATTATAAGTTATGGAAAACAGACAAGTTGAACATGAACAGTACTTGACAGGCGAGTTATAATCATTGTGTGCATGAGTTCAGTGCAATTGTGCAAGTGATAAGAGGAATTAGTTCTGGCATGATTGAAATCACAAGAACATCTGCCACAAAGAAACTAACAAACAAAAAACCCAACAAGACCTTCAAAGATGTCTTTTTTTAGCAAACTGTTGTTATGCTACTGAATAGGACTTAATCGGTACATAGTGCTACTCACTGCAGAAGTGAGCTTAATTTATAATTAAGCCATTCATACATTTAGATTTATATATAACTAGTTTAGTCATTCCTTCTAATCTGCAACTGGAATCTGAATTCAGGTGGCAAATGGCACATCATGCCAGCTTTGGTGTTCTGTAGCTACATTCTCTTTCAGTCTGACAGATTTGCTTGTTGCATGTGTTAACACCAAACAGCTTCTTAAAACTTAAGATCGTTTGGTGATTCTATATTGGGCAAATATCTCCAGATGAACCATAAACAGAATGACTTATGCAGAGTGTGCTAGATGTCCAGCTTTGCAAAACATCACATAGTATATGCAGTATAGAAAACTACCTTGGAAAGAAAATGTGTTTAAATATTAATTCTTGCTGCTTAGAAAACTATAGCCATTTTGCATTGCTGCATCCTTTAATAAAATATCTGAAATAGTAGTGACTGCTTTTCCTATTCCAGGCCTCTGACTAGTTTACAAATCTTTTTTAGAAACAGAAAGAAACATTCCAGGCGAACCTGCTTTAGCAGCTAGGTTGGGCCAGATGATTGCCAGAGGTCCCTTCCATCCCCAACCATTCTGTGATTTGGAGGCTGGGGACCGGGGCGGGCAGTAATGGGGAATCAACTTCCACCAGAAAACTAGAAGGCTATGTCATATAATGCAAAAACATTGTAAACAAAACCCTGGATATTTTTTTTTTTTTTTAAGCATGGGGTTTTTTGTTGTTGTTTTTTGAGGATTTTTTCTTTTTTTTTTTTTTAAAGGAATAGAAAGGAGTATAGAGCTGAAGATGGGGAAGATATTAAAGCCACATTAACCTTAGACATGTGTGAGATTTTGAACAACTTCGGATAGTAAAAAAAAGGAAGGAAAAATGTAGGAAAGTATGAAAAAATGCAATGAAGTTTTACAAAAAATAAACAAAGTTAGTGTGCCAGAACATTATAAAACTTTTTTAATAATTATTTTTTCTGAAAAATAGAAAATTCTGATTATCTAATAAATCTAAATGCCAGTAATTCATATTTATGCAGCATAGTATATTATTAGACAAACTAGAGAAAACAGAAATTGACAGAAACTTGGAGAAGCTGCTAGCAAAAAGTGCCAGCAAGCTGAAAGCAAAACTGTCACAGAAGATGGTGATTACTAGTACAACTTCCCAAGAGGCTGCCCTGAGTTATTTGGTATTTTCATTAGTGTCCTTGACACAAAAAAAATATATATGAGATGTGTGTGTTGTGTGCCTACTTACTCTTTCCCGTCCCTACCCCACCCCCTGCACATAGAGGAGTAAAATGTGGCAAAAGGAAACATCACCAATACGCAGTAGGATCAAAGTACAAGAAGGTAGGAACGAACTTGAATCCTGAAGTAACAGCAATGGAACAAAGTGTAAAGTACAAGAGCATGCATTTATACACTGGAGCTAATAATAAAAATTTCTGATCTATGATGAGTACTCATCATGTAGAAGTGACAGATAAAGATCCCCAAATTACTATTAAGTTTAATGTATTACACCAAGACATAGGCGGATTTAATCTTATAATTATCAGAAGGTAATTTCCCTGTGTTCTGTTTAAATCCTGGGTTTGCAAATTAGACAGTTTTGTTTAAATATATGGACTTCCAAGTCTACGGTACAGTATGCAAACACAGGCAGTTTAAAAAAAAAAAAAAAAAAAAAAGAAAATACTGCTGTTTAACTAAAAAAAATGGGATTGAGTTACGAAATTTTCATCAGCTAGTACACCTCCTGCTGTCCATTGCAAATACTAATTCTGGATGTATTCAAAGTATTCACACTATGTCTCCCATTCATCTGGGAAATTTGATACTGTTACATATATATATATATACTTCCATTAAGATTACTTCTAAAATAGAATCAGGACCATAAGTGTGGACACTGTTAAATAGAATGGGATAAAACGAAAGTTGCTTTCTTCGTATGAAGTCGACTAATCAACAGAGATCCATATCATCTACTTCATTTTGTTGCAGGCCCCTCCTAAAAATAAGTGCATGTAGCCTTTCTCTGAAAACCTGAGACTTTTTTCCTTTAAAGATGTAGTTGGAAGAGGAACTGGACAATCGTAAGATCTTAAAGGACTGACTACAGCACATTCATCTGGTTGAGACAACTGTACTGCATTTATTTTCTGCCTCTAGGACTTCAGCTTATGTGTTCTCCTCCCTGAAGCCATGTGGTGGGTTGACCTTGCCTGCCTGCCAGATGCCCACTCAGCTGTTCTTTCTCCCCTAAAACAGGACACAAGGAGAAAATAGGATGAAGAAGCTCAAGGTTCAGGATAAGGACAAGGAGATCACTCACCATCAGAGGCAAAACAGACTCTCCTTGGGAAACATTAAGTTAATCTACTGCTGATTATAATAGATTTGAACGTTGAGAAACAAAGATAAAAGCTAACACACCTTCCTCCTACCCTCAGTGCTTCACAGGCTACACTTCACTCCTTAGGTCCAGCTCTCTATACACCCCCACTTTAAGCAGTGCAGGTTGGGGGGGAATGAGGGCCAGTCCATAACAACTGCTCTCTGCTGCTCCTTCCTCCTCACGCGCTTCCCTGCTCCAGCATAGGGTGTCCACAGGCTGCAATCCTTTAAGACGAACCTGCTCCAGCGTAGGTCCTCCCCACAGGCTGCAGTTCCATCAGGGCATACCCTGCTCTGGCATGGTGTCCTGCATGTGCGCAGTGTAGATATTTGCTCCACTATGGTCTCTGCACAAGCTGCAGGGTAATACCACCTCCACTGTGGTCTCTACAAAGGCTGCGAATAAATCTCTTCTGACACCTGGAGCACCTCCTCCTCTTCTTCCTCCTCTCACCTCAGTGCTCACAAGGCTGTTTCTAGCATTTCTTCCCTCACTCCTCAGAAGTTTTTCACCCTTACCCACATTTTCCTTACCCACCCTTACACATATTTTCCCCAAGGTGCCACCATCTTGGCTGAGAGGCTCAGCTCTGTCCTATAGTGTGTCTCCTGGAGCAAGTTATGACTGGCTGTTTCAAACACAGAATCGTTTAGGTTGGAAAAGACCTTCAAGATCATAGAGTCCAACCATAAACCTAACACTGTAAAGTGCACCACTAAACTATGTCCTCAACTGCCACATCTACAGGTCTTTTAAATACCTCCAAGGGATGGTGACCCAACCACTTCCCTGGGGAGCCTGTTCCAGTGCTTCATAATCCTTTCTGTGAAAAAAATTTTTGTAATATCCAATCTAAATCTCCCCTGGTGGAACTTCAGGCCATTTCCTCTCATCCTATCACTTGTTACCTGGGAACAGACCAACTTTACTATAACTTCCTTTCAGATAGTGGTAGAGGGCAACAAGATCTCCCCTCAGCCTCCTTTTCTCCAGGCTAAACAAAACAAGTTCTCTAAGCTGCTACTTATAAGACTTGCACTCTAGAGTCTTCACCATCTTCATTGCTCTTCTTTGGACAGAGTCCAGTACCTCTACACCTTTCTTGTAGCGAAGGGCCCAAAACTGAACACAGAATTTGAGGTGCAGCCTCACCAGTGCCAACTACAGAGGGACAGTTGCTTCCCTAGTCCTGCTGGTCACACTGTTCCTGATACAAGCCAGGATGCTATTTGCCTTCTTGGCCACCTGGGCACATGGTCAGGTCATATTCAGTGATCTTTTGACCAACACTCCAGATCTCTTTCTGCCAGGCAGCTTTCCAGCCACTCTTCCCCAAGCCTGTAGTGCTGCATGGGGTTGTCTGACCTAAGTGCACAACCTGTCCCTTAGCTTTGTTGAATCTCATATAACCAGCCTTGGCTTATCCATCCAGCCTGTCCAGAACCCCTCCTTTATTAAGTGGGTCTCCTTGCCATTGAAAGAGATCGTGTTAGTCAAGCAGGATCTGCCTTTTAATAAACCCATGCTGACTGGGTCTGTATGTGCCATGTGATGGCACTCAAGATGATCTGCTCCACAACCTTCCCTGGCACTGAAGTCAGATTAATAGCACTGTAGTTCCACAGATCCTTTTCCAGCCCTTCTTGTAGATGGCTGTCACATTTGCCAACCTCCAGTTGACTAGGACCTCCCCGGTTAGCCAGGACTGCTGATAAATGGTTGAAAGTGGCCTGGTGAGCACCTCCACCATCTCTCTCAGAACCGCTGTGTGGGTCCCATCCAGCCTTATAGACTTGTGTGGGTCTAAGTGGTGGAGGAGGTCGCAAACCATTTCCCCTTGGATTACTAGGGCTTAATTTTTCTCCCTGTCCCTGTCTTCCATCTCAAGGGGCTGGGTACCCCAAGAACAACTGGTCTTACTATTAAAGACTGAGGCAAAAAGGCATTAAGTACCTCAGCCTTCTCTTCAGCTTTCATCACTATGTTTCCTTCTGTATCCACAAATGGATCAGGCTTCTTGTTAGCTCTCATTTTGTTGCTCATATATTTACAGAAACTTTTTTTACCATCTTTTATGGCAGTATCCAGATTCAGCTCTAGTTGGACTTTGGCCCTTCTGATTTTCTCCCTGCATAACCTCACCACATCTTTGCAGTCCTCTTGAGTTGCCTGCCCGTTCTTCTAAAGCTCATGAGTTCTCCTTTTGTTCTTGAGCACCAGATAAAGCTCTCTGGTCTTCCTACCCGCTGGCTTGTATTTTGGCACAGGGGACAGCCTGTTCCTGAGCCTTTAATATTTCCTTCCTGAATATCCAGCCTTCCTGGACTCCTTTGCCCTTCAGGACTGCCTTCTGAGGGACTCTAGGCCGAAGTCTGCCCTCTGCAAGCCCAAGGCATCAATTCTGCTAATTCCCCCCTTACTTCTCTGAGAATCAAAACTCCGTAATTTCATTATTTTTATGCCCAAGACAGCCTCCAACCATCACATCACCCAGAAAACAACAGGTCCAGCGGAACACCCTCCCCAGTTGTCTCATGGACCAGCTGTGTCAGGAAGTTTCCTCTCTGCTGTATTGTATTTCCAGCAGATATCTGGTAAGTTGAAGTGCCCCAGAAGAACAAGGGCTAGAGATCATGAGACTTATCTGAGCTGTTTATGGAATATTTCGTCTGCCTCTTTATCCTGATTGGGTGGTTTGTAACAGACTCCCACTATATCTGCCCTGTTGGCTTTCCCCTGATTCTTACCCATAAACAGTCGACCATTTTGTCACCATCATGAAGCTCAAGACAGCAAAAAACACTCTCTAAGACCCAGGCCCACCCCACTGCCTCTCCTTCCTTGCCTATCCCTTCTGAAGAATTTAAACCCATCCATTGCAGTGCTTCTGTGAGTCATCCCACCATGTTTCCATGATTGCAACTGTACCATACTTCCCACTGCGCAATGGCTTCTACTTCCTCCTGTTTGTTGAATGCTGCTTGCATTCATGTAGATGCACTTCAGTTGGGCTATTGATCCCACCACCTTTTTTGGGGAGAAACCCTGATTCTGACATGACCATTTTCAGGCTCTTCTATGGTTTCTAACACATCAACAACCCTTATGTCTTTGCTGCTGCATGATTCTCTATCCACTACCTCCACTGAGACCTTGTCAGCACATGACCCCCAAACATTGACATTGGGCAGCCCTAGCATCAAGTCACAGAGGTGGCCCTGCAGCCGTGCAACAGCAAACACTTGGGTATGGATACTCAGAAGCCACTACCCACAGACAGACAGACAGAACCTGTTTCCATGGCTGGACAGACAAGGACCTCATACCTCTAGCTGGCCAGCCACATCCCATTTCACCAACCAGCCAGTGCACCATTCCTGCAGCTGGCCAGCCAGAGCATTTATGTCCAGCCAGCCAACCAGAATTCAGTACCTAAGCCTCTACCCCAGCTGGCAAGCTGAGTCTCCTTCCCTCAGCTGACGAGCCACTCTGCCTGTCTGGTGAGACAGACCTCCTCTCCTCAGTTGGTCAGCCACAACCTCTAACCCTGTTGGCAAGCCAGAGACCAATTCCCCAGGCACCCAACTAGAGCCCTCTTTCCCTGGCCAACCAGCCAGGGCCCCTTTTCCCAGCAGGACAGCCAGCCAGAGCCCTCTCTATGCTGGCCAGCAGCCAGACTCCTCTTCCCCTTTCAGCCAGGCAGAGCCCTCTCTCTTAGGTGGGAGAGCCAGAGCCCATTTCCCCAACTAGACAAGCAGTGCCCTCTCCCTGACCGGCTACTACCCATTTCCACAGCCAAGCAGCAAGAGTCCTCTCTCCTTGGCCAACCAGGGGGAGAAAATCTCTGCTGTTGTCTACCCCATGTCCCTCAGGGTCTTGAACTGCCACTATGTTATGATCGATACAGGCATGATTTCTATTAAGATTCCTCACTGCTGCTTCTGTAATTTTATCAAACTATTTAGTGCCTCTAGTATTTGTGCTGCACAGGTATGTGAGTAGCTTAGAGCTGCAAACAGCAAGCACTTAGCATTGTTATAACCTCTCTCTGAAGCTGCTGTAGAAGTATTTTGCAAGGCTTCTGCAATATTTCTCCTTCAGTTTTTTCATGCCATTATTTTCTTACTGTGGTTCTCATGGCCTTGCACCTATAAATCCCAACAGTCCTGTTATGAGTTTTCATGGGAAGCAACAACTGTTTGCAGGTGGAACAATGGGATTAAAACTTTCTTTCATCTTCTTCGTTACCTTTTTTTGTACATCCGAGTTTCTGTTGGCAAAAAGCAACCATATTGTACAACGGAATAGTTATTCAATCGTTTTAAATCATCATCTTATCATCATACTATGATTTTTTAATTTGTTGGGTTACAATTATTTAATTCATAATTTTTCATTAAATCAATTATAATTTAATTAATTATAAAACCTTATAAATTTATTCTTGTAACAGTTATCATTAGTCATCATTTTTCAACATTGTACACTATTAGAGCTTAACAACCATTATACAGTTATTGCATCTGATCACAGTACTCCAGTCAGCACGAACAGTGTCACAACCAACCAAAAGGGAGATTAAATAGGTCCTTATAAAAAGTATAATGTACAGAAAGGATACAGTACAGTTGCATTATCCTGCCAGACCCTTTTTGGATGTGATCTGCAACTTCCTGAGGAATGAGCCTTGCAGCAGGTTACCATGATGTCACACTGTTTCAGTAGTCCTGCACAGACAGAGGCAAAGTTCTGAGGCCCCTTCACAGCCCCCAGAACCACAACTCACTCTTCATCATCATCATCATCCCCAGATCCCCAGGCCACACACTGGGCAGCTGCAGAAGGCCCTTACACAGAGGCTGGCAACCCCACCCATATTCCAGAACCAGACAGTCACAAGGCAGCTAACAATCATCAGTCAGCCAATTCAGAGGCAGCTAACAGAGACCCTGAAAGCTTTTGGAACTGGCTGTGCAGGTAAACAGTTAAGTGGGGCTTAACAGGTAAATAAATGCTGCCAGAACCAGCTGCCTGTAGTAACTCCCCACTGCCAGTGCTGGGTCGGAGAGCCCCGGTGGCCCTTCACCTTGGCCAGCGGCACAGTGCGGGGCATCAGAAGGTAGCTCCGGCAGCCTTCAAGAGTAACCTGCCAAACGAGACATGGCTCTGCTGTCCCTCACTGCGTAGACTTGGGTGCAGCTCTGGTCATAGGGCTGGTGTTTGGGAAAAGCTTCTCCATCAAGCTGGGGAGAAGAACCTTGAAACCCTGAGGGTGCTTGCACATTTCTTGCTAAATTAATTGCAAATTACTCTTGACTTATGGTGTAAATAAATTCTTTGCAAACCCAGAATATAGAAAATCTTACTGTAAAACTTGTATTTTAAAAAGTAACGAGACACGTGGAAAGTTGAGGAATTTTGACCATTAAAACGTATAGCCACTTCTTTGTTCAGACGTGTGATATACCTGCTGTACTTATACCCCCATAACTGAACAGCAGATACCTTAGGATTTCCTTTCCAATGAAAAGTCACCTAGCTAGTGTAACAGATGTGAGGTTTCCACAGTTAAACATCCTGCAAATTGAAACTATTCTGAAGAAGTAGCCAGGTAATTTACAATGTTTTCTTAGTTCTCCTCCCTTTTAATCAGGAAAAAAAATATAAGCTCACAGTCAATTTTCAAAAATCATTTTCCATGACATCTTTCAGTTTGCAACTTTTAGTAGCAATTCCCAAATTCATCTAATCCTCCTCGCTCTGTTTTCAGACACATTGTACTCATCAGCATAATTTTTCAAACTACAAGATCGGACATCTCCAGAAATGTCATTCGTTGTAATCAGATCATGATGTTTCTCAGTTGTGGTGGGCTGACCTTAGCTGGCTGCCAGATGCACACCCAGACACTTTCTCAGCTCCTTCCTCAGCAGGACACGGAGAGAAAATAAGATGGCAAAGCTCATGGGTTGAGATAAATACAGGAGATTGCTTACCAATTGCTGTCACAAGCAAAACAGATTCCAGTTGGGGAAATGAATTTATTTTATTGCCAATTAATAACAGACTAGGATATCGAGAAATAAAAGCAAAACCACCTTTCTCCTCACCGCTCCTTCTTCCCAGGCCCAGCTGCACTCATAACTCTTCTTCCTGTGAGCAGTGCAGGGGGATGGGGAATGGAGGTTGCCATCAGTTCACTAAACATTGTCTCTGCCACTCCTTCCTCCTCATGCTCTTCATCTGCCCCAGTGTGGGGTCCCTCCCCCAGGATACAGTCCTTCACAAACTTTTCAAATGTGAGCTCTTCCCACAGGCTGCATTTCTTCACAAACTGTTCCAACATGGGACCTTCCACCGAATGCAGTCCTCCACTTCAGGAGCTAACTGCTCCAGTATGGGTCTCCCATGGGGTCACAGGTCCTGACAGAAACCCTGCTCCTGCCTAGGCTCAAATCCACAGGCTGAGGTTCCTGCCAGTAGCCTGCTTCTATATGGTGTTCCTCTGCAGCTTGCAAATTCCTTCAGAGCAATCTGCCTGCTCTGATGTGAAGTCCTCCACAGGTTGCAGTGTGGATATCTGCTCCACTGTGGTCCTCCATGGACTGCAGGGGAAAATATGTGCTCCACTATGTTCTTCTCTGCATACTGCATGGGAATCCTTGCTGAGGTGCCTGGAGCACCTCCTCTCCCTCTTCCTGTTCCTGTTTCTCCTCCTCCTCCTTCTCCTCCTCCTCCTTCTCCTCTTTCTCATCCTCTCCCCTCAGGGCTTCCAGGGCTGTTTCTCACACTTTTTCCCTCACCCCTGACCACTGGGCAGTATTTCGCCTCCCTGAGGCACTGCCATCATGGCTGCGGGGCTCAGCTGTGCCCTGCGGTTGGTGGGTTGGAGCTGCTGGAACTGGCTGCGTCCAGCACAGGGCAACCCTGGCCACTCCTCACAAAGGCCCCCAGCAGCTTACCGCTGCCAACAGGGAGATGATGGGCCATGTCCCGCCTCATGTGGCTGAGGACATTCCAAGCTCCAGGCACCACTCAATGCAACAAGAAGAAATAATCTGAAGAAACATACTTTGAGTGATAACTGAATGCTGTGATTTGCCATGTGTACTTTCTGTCTGTGGCCATATGACACCTAATTCTGCTATCTGTACTCGCTTAAAACCATGGAATAGACGGTGAGAGCTCTCTTCTGAAAGGAAGACCAATAATCTTCCATGGCCAGAGGAAGGATTAAAGCTGAGTGCTTTTAATCTTTAGAAAGACACTTGCCAAGGTGTTATGTGTTGGGGTAAGAGAGAAAGGTGAAAATCAGCAGAATAATTTCCATTTCTGCAAAAAAAAAAAAAAAAAAGTACAGCAACTCTAGCTTCTATCTCTGTTCAGTTCTGCATTTTTGATTGTCAGATTTAGGAAGCAAATTCTTTGCATGCTCAATCCAAGTAAGAGTCTGTTGCTTTGATGTGTTTCTAGAGAGAAAAGTTTAAGCTATGGATAAAATTATTTATCTGAATAGTAAAGCATCTTCCAATAACAACTGGGAAGAACTTTTCTAGACCACAGTAGTAAACATGGACACTCGTACTTTAAATGTCTTTTGAAATTCTGGATGCAGGAAAGTATACAATTAATGGAGAAGATAAGTGATTTTTTTTTAATTTTTTTTTTTTCCCAGACTGATCTTGTAGGTCCTTTTGTCTGTAGTGCTGATGTTTTAATTTTTAAATTCCTTACTGGTGTCTCCTAAGACTTGAATGCCACCAAATGATACTGTAACTTCTCCTTAACAGTGAAAATTTTAAAGAAAATCATAAAACTCAGAAGCATTTTGATTATGGTGGCATCATAGTACTTCCCTTAACAATCTTACTCTTTTTAGCTGGGATCCATTCTTACGGGCCTAGTGTCTAATAAGAGTTCAAATCTGTCATTTTGGCAAGTCCAATTTTAACAACGGAAGAGCAGGCTCAATATAACAGAGAAACAAGGCAGTCAGTAAATTCTCTATAAAAAGTCTAGGAGATGAAAAACATTATCTTTCTAAATGAATGTTTTCTCAGTATCTCTTGTTTAATTCAAAATATTCTGTACCCAATGTAGGGAAAATATGAAGGAAGGGAAGTGCTTTTTAAAATATTACGTATAGCTGACTTTTAAAATAATTTTCAAAAAATTTAAGAATACAGACCCTCAAGGTAGCAATCGAGAAAATAAATGTTGAATAAAAATTATCTTACAGGTTCTGCATCTTTTAATTACTAGGGCAGGTTTCAGCAGGCCCTGTGCTCATAAATCCACTGCTGGAGTTGTCAACTTCCATGATGCCATTCTTCGACATTTAACAATTTCAGTCCTGTGGTAGAGCTTCTTACTTTCTGTGGCTCACTGCAAGAGCAATCCTCTAATTTTTCCACATGACCTCATATTCCACACACCTTTCACAGCAATAGCAGAAACATTGTTCCTTGCTGTGATCTGTCAGGTGTAGTTACTGATATTAGTCCCATATCTCAAGCCAAAGTACCACTGAACTTGGGAAAGAGACAAAGTCAGTGACTCACTACTGGAAGCATACGGGCAGTTCCCCTGAGAACAATTGCATAGATGATGTGAATCAGTGTTTTCATAATCAGAATCTTGTTTAGCATAGGAAATAAAGAACATACTATTACAAATGAAACACCAGGGGAGATTCAAGTAGGCGGAATGTAATTCCTTCCATTGGTATCTAAACAGCACACTGGAGTGCTAACATTGTTATACCTTTGAATAGTTTGATAGAGTTTTTAATTACAAGATCCCTGAAAAGTTGCTTATTTGTGGTCATAACTGAAACGAAATGTAGAAAGCCGGAGATCATTCTCTTTTAACTTTCTAAGGTGTGAAAAATGAAGAAGAAGGAATAGGGTTAGATAAATGAGAACATAAAACAAGAAAACCAAGAAGTTTATTATTTTTAACAAGAAAAAAAAAAGCCATAACCTCTATGATTCTATTATGGTTTACACATATGATAACCCACATTAGTAATTTTTTGTATTTTGTGTTAGATAAGCTAAACGATACATATAATGGTCACCAGCAATTATTGTTTTAAATAGTTATTTAGAAAGTTTTTAGAATAGACTAAAACAATATGTTGTCCCCAACTGAGTTGCCGCAAACAATAATTACTTGTCTAGCTGCAAATGTGAGGTTTGAATTCATATTGTCCCATCTTCTACTCATTTGGATCAATTAAATTTCTGTAATAGAACATAGCACTTTCAGCTTTAATTGATATAAGTGAGAACCTGGAGAAAATAGTTAATCTTAATGTCCTCTTAGTCAAAGTAAATATGGTGGGATGCTTAAATCAGGTTGCTTAATACATTGTAATAAAGCAGGCAATCATATTTTTATATGGAAATGGAGTAAAGCTATACATTTTATCAGTGAAGGAATTGCTATTTTTTTTTCTTCCTGTGATTAGTTGACCACCTCTGAACACAGTACTTTGTTTTGTCATCTAACTTCTAATAACATCATGCAATATGAAGTAAATTGTCTTTCAGAAGTCCTAAATTTACTAGGTTTCCCTGGTAACCAAGTTATAATCTCCTAGAACAATGTATCAGTTTTGTCTTTAAAAATCTAATTTCCATAAAGCTATTTTCATTACCATTAATTAAGTTACAATCTTTTAATACTTTACCAATTGTGTCCCTTATCAGCTTTGTCCAGGATTTGTGTCATGCTAACTAACTCAAATATTGCCTAAGTCATCTCACATTTATTTTGAAATATGAAGATTATATTTTTCTACACTGTTGGAGTCTTTCCAATGGGTTTTAACTAAATCTAGTAATGCAATCTGTGTCACAGAGTGACCAGTTTCAAAAATCATTTCAGGCCAAGATGTGGGGACTTCTTAAATTTGGTGATTAAGTTACTGTTGGATATGTTTATTGCTATGTACAAATTAAATCGTTTTCACAATAGAACACTAAAAGCTGTCATTAAACAGGTCTTTGTGTAAGGCTAATTGGAGGGAAGGAGTGTTTAGTTGCATTATATTTTGCAATAGTTAGAAACAGTGGAACAACAGACTGCAAAGTCGTAGCTCAAGAGAAGAGTGATAATGTTAAAGCCGGTCATTAAATAAATAACCTGAAAGGTTTCGTTTCCAACTAAACGCAAGCACAATGTCAGTTGTGTCATTCTTCTGCAGCTGTGTGTCTCTGAGAGAAAGACAGGGATTTTGAAAAATGTAGGGGAAGTCACTGCAAATCAAATGAAATTTCTGAGCAGACTATCACCATTTGTTTCTACTGCATCTGGAGAAATATTTTTATATCTAATTTTATATTATTAGAACACTTTACAAAGAACACATAACAAAAATGTATGCTTGTAAATGAAAGAGGG
>VWYH01006563.1:101375-130380 GCA_013399365.1 Pampusana beccarii | reverse complement strand
GGCAGGGAAGGGAAGAATTACTAAGAATTATTCATAATAGATAAAGAAGTAAAATAGATAATCTATATAGCTCCTTCTCAGTGGCCCTGCTACTCAGATGTTGTAAACCAATGAGGCTCCATTGAAAAGTTGTCCATCTCTGTTTTAGTGTTCTGAATTCAAATGAATGGATATGATTTCCATCACTGAATACTTTCCAGCTTGTGAACAATATCTTAAAAATAACATTTATATCACTTTCAAGTACCAGTGGGAAAACTGTCATTCATCATGCTAATATGGACTGTATATTGCTGTTTTTTATAGCTTGGTCACATTAGTAATACTTTTGTGGACATTTATCTTGCTGACAGTGACTTTGACAGCACAAGAACCACTGTACAGAAATGTTGCAATTCCATTAGAAAAATCAAACTGTTTTCTTTTCCTGTGATCTGTAGAAGCAGTGCATGTCTGCCTTGTAAATTAAGACTCTGGAGAGGAAGTAACCTTGAGACTGCTTTGCCTTGCAAGCCCTCCATTACTGTGTAGTGGCAGGGAGAGTAATTTTTCTTAGTGAAAAGGAGTGGCAACTGCTTTTACTCTTGGACTTTGGAATCTCTTTTTCAGATTAAGTGAAATGTTAGGAGGAGACGGGTTCCTACCAAGAGCATCAATATAGCATCTCATTATGTTGTAATGGTGGTCCTTTCACAACCATACCAATAGTTGTACCCATTCTTCTAAGTTAAATGTTTAGAAGAAGACTCTGGACTAGGATAACAATCCAGAGAAGCCTAAAGTTATTTTTCTATGTTTTGCCCTCTTGTTGCAAATAGTCGAAAATATTGCCATGAAGTTTCAATCACATATTTACTTTTTGTTTTATTTTTTCTCATGCAGACTGCCCCAGCAAAAGCCTGTGACTTACTCATTTTCACTTGCCAAAATTAGGAAAATATGCTGACAATATATATTTGCCTGAACCAGAGTCTCGTTTTCCTCTTAACATAATTAGTAAAAAATAAATCTTTACATGCTTCAAAACAAAATTTCTAGCATCACATATATTTTCTTCAAAATATAGCTATTTCTTTTCAGAAATACGTTTTGCAGGGAACAGGTTGTGAATGCTTCCGCAATTTATTAGGTAATCGTAATCAGGATTTAAAAAAAAAAAATAAAAAATTGTGAAATTACCTCTACTGGATTCTAGTTGATGCAATCTAAAAAAAAATTTAAAAAAAACCCCAAACTGTGCATTTTTTTTCCTAAACATTACAATTAATTCTGCTATATTGGTTCATTGTTACAGAAAATTATCCTAATCTGCTTAAGTGAGCAGGAAAACTTTACATTTTTCGCTGGACTAAATTTCTATTCTTCCACTAGGATATTAGTATGTGAAAGCATTAGTCAGTTGTGCATTTCCTGATTTCTTTGGGTAAATCATACGCATTCAGCATATAAGGCTGGTCTGAATCATTCTCATTTTCTTTTGTTACGTAAGTGATGAACATCAGTGTCAGCAACGAAAATCCTTTCCTTTGTACTGGCTGCTACAATTGGATGTTGGCCAAAATTCTAAAAAAAATATTTTTAAAAGAAAAAAAAATGTTGAGAAAGCAAGGAATAGAAGGAAAAAAAACACATTAAAAGCATCCATAAAGTTTTGCCCAGCTGTCATCAGCAACATAGAGTACATTTACTCTGGGATAGACATGACATGAAATTCAAACTCTGAAATTGATAGAGAACACTCTCCAACTAAAGAAGATAATAAGAAAAATCTTTTTGAGAAAGAAGAAATAGAGAATAAAGTATAACAGATGTGTATGAATCAAGGGGTTATTAGCTAAAGAGAGGAATTAAAATGATTAGTCTGTTGTCACTAGCAGGATACAATTTGATACAATGTACTACAGTACATAGAAAGAGGGTAGGTGATTGAACAAAAGACAGAAGGGAAAAAAGAGAATAAGCCATAATTAGTAGTTCATTGTTCTGCTCAGTTGTAACATCTTTCAAATTAAGTCAGTATTTGAAATATGCAAATTACTAAATTCAAAGATGTTTACTTGGCCTAGAGTAGGGTTTAGAACTGAAGAAAGTATATTACACTCTTGTTATTTATCTTCTATTATGTTGCAGAAACCAAAGTGTAACTGTTTAAAAATTATATAAACCCATTCTGTTAGAGGTTTAATAGTTTGGTATAGTTAATTTATTTTTTTCCTTCTTTCTTTCGTAATTATTGTGGAGGTCAGCAAAAGTACATAGCAACTTACTCCTTTTGCTCATTCTCTAAATCTTTTTCAGTAAATTTCACAGAAGCATTACATGCGTTTGTCATGTGGCCTTAAAAAATAGTTAAGCAAAACCAAGACTAAGATTTTCTTTACTATTATATGTTTGAAGAATTTTGAAGTTTTCTTACGATTCCAGTTACCCAGAAGATTATAGAAATATTGGTAATCATAACTTAAGAAATCAAGTAGCTTTTCAAAACATGAAGACTTAGCTGCAGTTTGACCTATGATGGATCAGAAAAAGCAGGAAAAAATGTCCAGAGAGGAACAAACAGTTCTTCTCCAGGTCTCAAGTTCAACTTCTATTTCCAAACATATCCCACTCACACGTAATTTCTCTGGTTCATGGCAATTCTGGAAGCCTTGAAGTTATTTTGGGAAGTGAAGCTATGTGTGAAATATTACGGGCGTTCCACTTTACTGAGATATTTCTCTGTAGAGAAACAAACTTTTCCTTTGGAGTACTCTGAAGATTCCTGTCTTTGCAGTGTTCATGTGTTTTATCTTCATGTAATGTCTTCACAGAATCATAAAATCTTTGTGGGTGGAAGGGACCCTCAAAGGTCACCTAGTCCAATCCCCCTGCAATAAGCAGGGACATCTTGAACTAGATCAAGTTGCTCAGAACCCTGTCCAGCCTGGCCTTCAATGTTTCCATGGATGGGGCATCTACCACCTCTCTGGGCAACCCGTTCTAGTGTTTAACCACCCTCATTGTAAAACATTTATTCCTCATGTTTAGCCTGAATCTCCCACCTTTAGTTTAAAACCATTACCCCTTGTCCTACCGTAACATGCCCTTCTAAAGAGTCTGTTCCCATCTTTCTTATAGGCCCCTTTTAAGTACTGAAAGTCTGCAATAAGGTCTCCCAAGAGCCTTCTCTTCTCCAGGCTGAACAGCCCTGGGTCTCTCAGCCTGTTCTTATAGGAGAGGTGTTCCAGCCCTCTGATCATCTTGGTGGCCTTCCTTTGGCCCCTCTCCAACAGGCCCATCTCTTTACTGTACTGAGGGTTCCAGAGCTGGATGCAGGACTCCAGGTGGGGTCTCAGCATAGTAGAGGTGCAGAATCACCTCCCTTGCTCTGCTGGCCACATTCCCTTTTGAGGCAGACCAAGATACAATTCGCCTTCTGGGCTGCAATGACACGTTGCTGGCTCACGTCCAATCTTTCATCCACCAGTACTTCCAAGTCCTTCCCTGCAGGGCTGCTCTCAATCCCTTCGTCCCTCATCCTGTACTGATATCAGGGGTTGCCTTGACCCGGGTGTAGGAACTTGCACTTGGCCTTCTTGGACCTCATGATGTTTACATTGGCCCACTTCTTGACCTTGTCCAGGTCCTTGTGGATGGCATCCCGTGCCTCAGGCAGATCAGCTGCACCACTCAGCTTAGTGACAGCCACAACATTGCTGAGGGTGCACTTGGTCTCAATGTCCACGTCATTGATGAAGATATTAAACAGTACTGGTCCCAGTAATTTGCAATATTTGCTTTTAACTTTAAAGGAGTTTTTAATCCATCATCTCAATTTTTTCTCATTTACAAAATCATCAACATTTTTGTCAGCTGAGTATCAAAAGATGAAGTCAACATAGAAAATTATATGGAGAGGAACAGGAAACTTTTTTTTTTACCAAAACACATGCTATTAGAATAAGAGGTATTTGGCAATGAAATATTTTTAAACTTTCAAAAACAGGTTCCAGAAATATTTAACATTTTTGTAATAATTTCAATACAATTCAAAAACTAATAACTGGAGACTACATAGTCTACATTACTAAAGCCTATGGCAAAATTCCTGTCTACTGCATCAAGTACAAAATAGAGCTCTGGTTTTTTTTATAAAGAACTTCTGATACTAAACTGCAAAAGTATCTTCAGTCTTGCCCAAACCATCTTCCATAGTCTAAAGATAAAATAACCATCTTGTTACAGTTAAATCTTGCTCATTATTGAGGATCAAACTATTATCTTACATTTTTAATGTATGGTATTTAAAATGAGTATATTCAATATGAAAAAGCAAACTGATGGTGACAGCTAACAACTATTTAGAAATACTCTAGTCAGTAATGGTTAAACTGTCATGAACTAACTAAATCAAGGAGATGGAAGGAATACTGAGACATGAGACAGTCTTTTTCTGGCGGGGTCACTTTGTCACACAAATTTTTCTTCATTCTAAAGAGTTTAGCATAATTCTATTAGAGCACACACAGAAACATTTCTGTTAAGTCCTCTGGATGTAAATTACTTTCTTGCTCACTTTTCAATTAAAGATGAATACATTATAAAGACATATTTCATGTGGCAATGCCTTGTTTTTGGAAGAGTGATTAACTGCCTTGCAGACTACTGAGACACTAGAGACTTGAGTCTGTCTGTACTTAACGGAATGCTGATGTTGCTATCATGTCCAGTGGAACTGCACTGGCCAAGAGGCTCTTGCTGTCTGTCTCTATATTTCGTATGACTGGGTTGTGGGTGGGCCTTAGGTTGCTCTCTCTGACTCCTCATGAACAGGATTTTAAGTAAGCAGTTGGAAATAGGACTTATATCAGTGGATCCTATTATGTCAGATGTGCCCAGTAAAACAATGATGAAGAGTCATAGTCCTTGGCCTCATTCTCTTTGTACAATTTCTACCTTGATTATAGCCTTGGATAAGAATCTATGAGTGTTTTTATGGGGAAATTATATTTTTTAATTTTTTTTTCATCTGAGCATCCTCTAAAATCATTTTAGTGCTATGGATTGTTTCAAAACCTAAAAATAAATAAACAAGACAATTAAAAGAACTTTCGATGCTTTTGGTGGTGGTTTCGAGTTATTAGATGTGGTTACTTTTTCACTTTTGTGTACTACTATAGCCATTGACATATGAAGATTTTGCCTTTTGCTTCCTTTTTCTTCTTTTGCTTCCTTTTGTTTCCTTTGCTGCCCTTGCTGGCAGCAAGGATTACTAACCAACAAGCACTGACTCCCATTACACCACATTGTAACATTGTACTCTCTGAGATGCTTGGACTTCACCAAAAGTAGGTAGGGGATTCAGCATTCAGGGATTTTTAGAACGTGAATATAAAAATTGTTTTGAATTAAGGGAAGATAGTAGTGAAATTAAGTAAAACAAAACCAAAATAATATCTTATTAAAGATTTCTACTAAATAGTTAATCCCATACATTTCCTGCGAAGTAGGTCATGTCTTACTTTCTTAATGGTTGTATTCTATACTCCTTTAAATATATATTTTCCCAGACTCTTAAGAGAGAAGGAAAATAATTCATCTTTTTCTAAATATGAGAGCAGATATCCTATTTCCTTAAAGTGTTCTAGTAGAATTAACTTTTACTCTAAGATGTTTTACAAACTTGGAGAAGACAGAAAAGTTCTGCAATGCTGAGTGCAATATACATGGAAAAGTAACAAACTGCAGTTAATTACTCTGTGGATGTGTTTTATAAAAGCCTATGCATCTGTACTTAAAGAGAAAATAAGATTGAAGGCATAAAACAGTTTGTAGATAGCCGTAAATATTAATTATACTGTAAGTACTTTTTAATAGGTCACAGAATTTTTAATAATAAAAAAGGTATCTGCATTGATGAAGAAAGATGAGGGCAACTGAAGAAAAAACTAGTCTGTTTTGTGCAAATTTAATGAGGGGCTGGGCAAACAGGTTTAAAGACCACAATCCAGAGGTTTTTTATCTGCAATTTCCTGATACTCTTAGTCTACTTAATCATATTTTTAGGTATCAGATAGTGTCTGAAATACCTCCATCACAATATAATGCTGCTACTTTGTGTAAACTGGTACCATTATGAGGATATTTTTGTAAGTAATCTCCTAATATTTTACGCTACTGTTGTAATAACGACTGGCATCTTATTGTCATAACTGGTGAGAAACTAAAGTGCCTTCTTGACAGTGATTCAGGAAACCAAGGCTAAAGAGCCCCAG
The DNA here is from genome assembly GCA_013399365.1 of Pampusana beccarii. NCBI lineage: Eukaryota > Metazoa > Chordata > Aves > Columbiformes > Columbidae > Pampusana > Pampusana beccarii. Next base: position 124,123 of record VWYH01006563.1, on the reverse strand, counting down.
CTCCCTCAGCCGCTTCTCATCAGACTTGTGCTCCAGACCCCTCAGCAGCCTCATTGCCCTCCTCTGCGCTCTCTCTAGTACCTCAATGTCCTTCTTTGATGAGGGGCCCAAAACTGAACACAGGATTCAAGGTGGGGCCTCACCAGTTCCAAGTACAGTGGCACAATCATTTCTCTAGTCCTGCTGGCCACACTATTCCTGATACAAGCCAGGATGCTGTTGGCCTTTTTGGCTACCTGGGCACACTGCTGGCTCATATTAAGCCAGCTGTCAATCAACACCCCCAAGTCCTTTTCTGCCAGGCAGCTTTCCAGCCATTCTTCTCCGAGTCTGTAGCGCTGCCTGGGGTTGTTATGACCCAAGTGCAGGACCCGGCACTTGGCCTTGTTGAACCTCATACAATCGGCCTCAGCCCAATGATCCAGCCAGTCCAGATCCCTCTGCATGGCCTTCCTACACTCCAGCAGATCAACGCTTCCACCCAATTTTGTGTCATCTGCAAACTTACTAAGGGTGCACTCAACCCCTTCATCCAGATCATTGATAAAGAGATTAAACAGAGCTGGCCCCAATACTGAGCCCTGGAGAACACCACTCGTGACCAGCCGCCAACTGGATTTGGCTCCATTCACCACAGCTCTTTGGGCTCAGCCCCCCGGCCAGTTCTTTATCCATCACAGAGTGCACCCATCCAGGCCATGAACTGCCAGCTTCTCCAGTAGAATGCTGTGGGATACGGTGTCAAAGGCCGTACTGAAGTCTAAGTACACAACATCCACAGCCTTTCCCTCAATATGATGGAAAGCATTTGGGAATATAGGTTAGGAAGCATCCAAAGGATTTGTTCAGATGTTTTCTTCATCTCAACAAATACATTCATGATCCCTCGATGGAGAAAGACAGTCACAGCTGAGGTATTTGGCAGATATTCTACCCTCTCTATCTCTCTGTACTAACCACCAATGAAGCTGAGGTCAGATAGATAAGATGCAGATGTTTGACATTAGAGTTTGTGACTCCAACCAATAGTACCAAACAGATGCCAAATACTTCTTGTCAAAATCTGTCAATGACTCAGAGGATACATTCGAATCCAGTATGTACTTATTGTAAAAGTAAACTGTTGCGTTTCAGGAAGCTGGTAAGCAAAAATTTAGGTAGTCTTTCCAATGATATAAAATCTCATTACTCCTCAGAGAACTAGAGATGTTCAATGACACTTGTCTGGCATATCCTTTAAACACTAATTAAGTGAAAAATTAAAATGATATCCTTAGTAAGATGGATCACTGGGGAAGCTGAACAGTTGTGTTTTCCTGGAACCCACACTCATTACAATTGCAGTCCAAAACTTGCTTGGGATTTTAACCATTAGTATTTAAAGATAATTGTGCTAATTTAGGTATGCAAATCAGTGTAATTACTGTTGCTTCCCATAGGTTTTCACATAATCAAGGCGTGTTGCATCTTCCTGCTGAGGTCAAGACTAGAATTTCCATTTTAAGGGAGAGTTTTTTGTCTCTTAGTGTGATTAAAGTATCTTTCACTTGAAAAGCTGCTGCTGTTTTCATATGGCTCATATATTGTAACTGTTAAAGTGCATGTGACTTTGCCCAATTATCAGAGTGAATTTATATATAATTAACATTAGCACTCCTTCAAAGATAAATTTATTATTGATTTAGCTACTTCCACTAAAATGTTGTGTAAGTTAAGATTTACCTTGGTTATATAGATGGAAGTATCATTACGTACTGTGACTCACATTGTAGTGCCATACAGCACATATTTTTTTGTTCATCTACACTGTGTTCATTCAACACAATGACTTTTGGTAATGCTTGATATACTTTAACACATTTCCCATCCTATAGCTTGGGAAATACCTCTCAGACTAAACTGTTGACCTATGTTAACAATGGTATGAGCACTGCTGACACTTCATATAGCTTTATAGTTTTCAGAGCCATTGAAAATGTATTCATCACTTTAAGCAGGCTATATGTGATATTACCATTATAAATGCTGTTGCTGGTAACCAGGTTTGTACTTCAGATTGCCTGAAAATTCCTGTTACTTGATACGCTTGCGTTCTACACTAAGAAGCACCAAAACATTTAGCAGATTGCACCTGCTCAGATGTATTTTTCAGTTTGTGTTTCTGGCCCAAAGGTAATTTGACATAATTTCTGGAACAAGATTATAGAATCATTTCGGCTGGAAGAGACCCTCAGGATCATTGAGTCGAACCATTACCTAACTCAAGCACTAAACCCTGTCCCTAAGAACCTCATCTAAATGCCTATTAAACACCTCCACAGGTGGTGACTCCACCACACCCAGTCTGAACCTCTCCTGGCACAACTTGAGGCCATTTTCTCTCACCCTATCACTTGCTACTTGGGAGAAGAGACCAACACCCTCCATTCTACAACCTCCTTTCAGGTAGTTGTAGACAGCAATAAGGTCTCTCCTCAGCATCCTCTTCTCCAGGCTAAACAGCCCTAGTCCCCTCAACCGCTCCTCATCAGACTTGTGCTCCAGACCCCTCACCAGCTTCGTCACCTTCCTCTGCACTCTCTCTAGTACCTCAATGTCATTCTTATGATGAGGGGCTCAAAACTGAAGACAGTATTCAAGGTGGGGCAGATGAAGGGGAAAAAATGCTTTAGAAGTATTTAAAAAATGTTGGAGGGTGCAAAGAAACTTGCATTACTCTCTGAACAAATGCTGACATGCATTCTTTAGGCTGTGATGGGAATTTGGAAAAGTGCTCAGCCCTGGGATCAAGGATGTAATTTTTTTCATGTCGGTGAAGCTGCATGTTACTGCTACCCAACTATAAATGTCAAGAAAATCCCCAAAGAAGCTAAGAGAACTTCATACATGTCCATTGTCTTTTCAAGTTTTGCAGCTAAATCATCTAGAGAACTCTTCTGAACTAGGCTTTTCAGAGCTGAAGGATGTGGATGAGTTTTTTTCTTCTTACTGGTTGTGGTACTTGGCACATGAAAAAGCGGAAAGTCATTCTCTCTTGTGTTCTCAGCAGTGACTCTTCACCCATGTGTGGCAACTAGTTGCAGGGGAATTAGGGAGCAAAAAGGAGTAAACAGAAAATTTGCAATACAGAGAGACGAAAGTTGAACAGTGGGAATGTGAAGAGGCCTATGATACAAGCCAAGTAGTGCAAGGAAATAGGAGAGAGAGGAGCAGGGAAAGGTAATGGGTAGGAGGAGAAGGCAGAAGTATACTGAGGAATCAACAGGAAGCACTGATGGGTGGATGGAAATAGAGAGGGAGCAGAATCTGAAATGGGCATTTGACACATTCAGAGTAGAGAAGGGACAAAAATCAAAACGGGAGGAGATATGGCTCAAGATGGTCAGGGACTGGGGTAAAGGTTGTTTAGAAGAAAAGACAGTGGCCATGAAATAGGGTAATGGAGGTAAAAAAAAATTAAGGAAATGTTATTACTGTACTTTCTATTTTTGAATAAAACTCTGAAGGCCATAAGGCTGCAGAGACCACTGAATTTATCAAACACTGTCTCTATAAAAGAAAACTATGAAGTGTAACACTTTTGATTCCTGTATTGAGCACAATTTTACACCAATTTGCTTTTGCACCTAAAATGTCTGTCAATCCCAGAACAATTTCCCTTTCTTCTATATTCAGTTTTTCTCCCATGTATTTATAGAGCAAAACCATCTCCTTCAATAGATTGCAGTGTGCTAGCCTAAACAAGTCAAGTATTTTTAATCTTTTCTCGTAAAAAAGTTTCTACATTCCCCTAATCATTTTCTGTTTCTCTGCTGTCTCAAATATATCTATCTTCAAAATACGTGAACTAAACTCAAACCAATATGCTACATGAAGACTCAGTAGTTCTCTGAAGGGTATGTTTTTGTACATATGAAGAACTAACACCTATTTACTCTGGTATCACATCTGCCTTTTTCGGAGATGCAATATGTTCCTGCCTGTGTGCACTATGATACAGTTTTACTACAGTGATCCCTGTCTGCTTCACTGAGTATGATAAGAAATGTTTGTGGGGAAAAGAGGTATGTGGTGATGTAATTGACAAACGTGACACTGCTTGAGTGACAGTCACATTTCCTTCATTTTAATTCCCGTTGCTTACTTATTCAGAACTTTTTAATTCTAAAGGAGTAGTTGTTTTTTGTTTGTTTGGGGTTTTTTTTAATGTATATTTTGCATTATTATGCTCTATATAAAGCCAGCCCTGTTATTTTTATGTCCTCTCCTAGACCTCTAACAATAACATTGGAATAAAAATACAAAACTAAGGCATGTAGGCTTACGATGTGGATGCAAAAAGTAAACTCCCAAAAATTATGAGGAATGAAAATAAACCAAATACTTTAGTTGGGTATAAGAGTGCATGGAGAAACTAAGCTCTCTTTAGTGTATTTTAAATCTTTTTTCATTCCTGTGTTCAATACCACATTAATGATTTTGCATTCAGATAGAATATTAGTGGAAATGAAACTATAATCTTGAGAAAAAAACATTACATTGCTATTACAGTTAGATAACATAGTCTGTTCACAAAATATCCAATATGCATTCAATTTTACACAGTAAACACTCTTTCAATTGAGTTTTTTTAATATTTCCTGGCTCACAAGCAAAACTTAGAATATTAAGTCTGTAATCAAAAACATGAGGTGTAACATAGAGGCATCAGAGAAAAACACCTGCAACGATTTCCAGTTTCTGGGCATTCTATATCAACACCTTGTAAAAAATAATGTTGTTTATGCTTACATTCATAAACTCAGTTACTGTACCCTCCTCACTGTTTGTGACACATTTCCTAATAAGTTCATTTCACATTTAAAACCCGTAGGCCTTTATAATGAAGCTACTTTATTAATAGTGCCATTAAAATTGTGATTGAAAGTGTCATCTTCCCTCTCCAAAATCATGTATATGTGAAATTCAGAGTAATTTAATTCTTATATCCTTTATATAAAATCTAGTTTTAACAGACTGCCATTAAAGAGAACTTGCAATTGTGTGATTTTAAGTCTTCACACAGTACTACAAACGAATAATTGGCTTTATTTAGACATCGAATAAGACAGTTCATTCTCTGAAGAGTTTCAAGTCCAATAGATATTGTAGAACCACCACAGATTAAAGACAGCAATCAGAAAGTTTACTCTATTCTTAATATTGGGAAAAGATTAATTCTGTGAATTAAGATTCTCTCATGCTTTTCTCACAAGCTCCATTAACTTAATCAAATAATTGTAAGTTATCCCTGAAGAAATATAATTTAATAAATACCTATCATTTATCTCCTTGCATAGCTCCTTCATTTTAGCATATTTTAGTTCTTTGATTCCTTTAATACTTTTAAAAGAATAAACAAACCAAGGAAAGCAGTTTACCTCTATATGCAAAGGTAGTAAGGCTAGAACTGGTTACTGAATGCAGGTCTAGTTTTCCTGTTGAAAAGAAGAAAGTTTTAAAAATCTGAGATACTATAAAACAAACCTTCATACTTGTTTGTAAAGATGTTTTAAAGCAACAGATTTAAATATATTAACCACGTTAAGTATATTCAGTGCAGTTGTCAAAAAGAATATTGACTATTGACTTGATTACAGGGTTAAGAATTTTGATGTAGAATAAGCTGAGAATGGTAAAGTTTGGGGGTTTTTTTAAACCTTGAGGAGAAAGGTATAATTAATAACCAGTGTCTATTCACAGTCAAAATTGGATAGTTGTTCCTTAATATTATTGGCCAGCAATGAAGGATCAGCAAAGGTATTTGCTACATAACATAAAAATCACTGCTGGTCTTTTTTTTTTACAGACAAATTTCTAGGTCTTGTGAGTCAAAATATAGAAAATTAAAATGCTTTAAAGTAATTTAAGAAGCACAATCAGATTATATATTAATATGTAAGGACTTTGAATTGTCTTTATGGCAGAAAAATTATGACACACAATTGACTGTTATTCATTGTCTTTGGTTACTATGTTATAATAAAAATAATTTTGATGCATTGCATTAACTACCCTTTCTTCTTTAAATATTATGATTCAGAAGCAAAGACACTCTCAGAGGAAAACAAGTTTGCAGTAGGTTTTCACATTTCAGAAATGGATATTTTAAGAAAATATGTACTTTTCATTCTGATACCTCAAAATGGATAAACAAAATTGGGCTCCTAGCAGAAAAATAGCAATAAGTTACTAGTGAAAACGGTGCTTATTCAACATTAATTTGATATCTAGCAGATACAGTGGTATCTTCTTTGGAATATAAATTAGAAAAATATGTATTAAAGTTTAAACTTTCAAATGAAAAGACACTATTAATAACAATACATTTTTCTCCTTGTGGAGGATCAGATGAAATTATTTTATGTTGAGGATGTTAAAATTAAACGAACTCTGGCAGTCATAATGAAATTCATTTTCTGTAAGCAGTAGTTAACAGGGGTCCAATCCAGCTATTCCAAACGCACTTTGTACTTTTGCACACTTGTATGTCTCTACAATACAAAAAGAAATAAGTATTTTTTCAAATTTCTATGGTAAAAAAGGGTGTTGTGCAAATATACCAGAGCAGCTGCAGCTAATTGTACTAAGGCAGAGTAGAGATTATCTTTATCCTGTTGTTTGTTTTTTTTTTTTTTTTTTTTTTTGTTTTTGTGTTAAAAAACAGAAAATACACTGCTAAAAGACTCATATTCCACAGAGAAATATCTGGAAAACAGAGCACTGTAGAGCATGAGCTCTGCACTGCCACCTGATTCCATCATTCTAACACAAGTTTCAGACTGAAAACTATTAGCAAAGCTGGATGGAACTGAACTGCAGTCTGTGGTTTGCACTGTGGGTAAATGATTATATATGCTTGTGAGAGGAAAAGACTCATAAAGTTATTTCATTTAGAAAATTATTGCAAATAAACCTGACTTGTTTGTCAGTAAACACTTCACAAAAATTCCAAAGACTTTGCCATTGTGTGTATTCTCTGAAAACATATAACCAAGAGCTTTAAGAGGCTCTTGGTACTCAGCAGTGGTATAGGTTGCAATAGGTTCACAGGAGCTCTTACTGTCTGGTGAGTCAAAGCATACGTTAATATTGATTTATAAAACTGTAAAAGCTCTGAAGGAGCAAATAAGGTGACTTTAAAGAAGTTCCACATGGATTAACCTAATGAATCTGAACTAGTAAATACAGGAATTTTAAAAAAATATTTTATCTTTTAGGGAGAAAATCCTGGGTGGCTTTAAATTACTGATTTATATTTTCATAGGTATTTAAAAGATTTGTCCTGGCAGTGCAAAATCACATACAGCACACCACAGGGGCTTGATATTTGGGTATACATGCAGGCAAAACTCCTGGAGTCTTCAGTGAGCTTGGTCTGTTTAAAAACATAAGCTTGGTGTAAGAAGAGCTAAAATAGCTAGGCACACTAAAGCAGATAAGGGGAATTTTTCACCTTGTGCTCTCTCATTTTAAGCATGTGAATTACAACCAGTTTCCCTTAGACTTCCATCATTTGTAACCCTACTGAAATGTCATGGAACTTAGAGCAGAAATCATCCCTCCTTTGTTTTAGAAATGTTTGGTGTTTGTATGACAATTATAACCATGTCTTACTAGTTGTCACTGAAGCAACCCAAAACAATCAATTTAAGCAGGTGATAAGCTCAGAAAGGCTTTATTCCAACCAAAACTGTTCAGCAGAAAACCAACTAGAATTGAGGTTTATCCAAAATCATTCAGCAGCCTGACAACATAAAACACAGGTTCAGATACTGGTTGGGAGTTCAGATACTACACAACCAATTCAGACTCAGGGGATCCCTGAAACTTTAGAATAATGATTCAAAATGCACAACTGCCCACTAATAAAATGTGAGGACTCCCACGGGTAGCCTAAAATATATAATCACTCACCAATAAGGTGAGGTGTCTCAATGCTTGAGGAAGTTTCCTTAGATGGCATCCCAGTCTAAAGAAGAGAGTCTTAAACTGCAGACCTGCTGTTCCAAAGAAGACCAACGCAAAAGGGGTCTCTGCAGGCTCCATTTATAGCCTAGTTAAATCTGAGCCTGTGGTCATATATGGCAGTGGTCTAGAAACTTCTCTCAACTGAGGCATTTCCTTGGTCAAGGGCCCCGTCTGTTGACCAAGAGCATGTACATAACCACAGTGATCCGTTTGCCTAGAAGTTTCTGGTGCTTTCTAGGAGGAAGATGGGAGGGGAAATGCACCTACAATACTAGTGTTCAGCAAAGCTAAGTGAAACACAGTGAGAGGAAACTACATTTATAAGATAAACCTTTCCTATTTTCTGCTCTAGTAGAAGTAACAAAAGGTAGACCCAGTTCACGATTTTAATCGTGAGAATTAAAATGTACCTCGTCTTGTATATTGTATGCATGACATTTCTAATTAACGTTAGCCATGGCTGAACTATAATGTAAAATGAAATGACCAGAATTACTCCAAGTGTTTTTTTCATAAGAAACCATAAAATGTGCCTTGAATAAATTGACTTAGAGCTATTAAATTATTATAGATTACTATAAGTAATGTCAAGAATCTGACTTAATTTAACAAAGGCATAGCAATTAAATTAAGTTGACACTGTATGCTTATCCTGCCTGTTGTCTCTTCACAGTTCAAGAAATATAATGCTTCCCTAGGAATCTGAAAAAAAGTTGTGCTTTATCATGTACTAATAACAGCAGAGATCTGGGTCAAAACCAGAAACCATAAAATAGTTTGGATCTGTGCTTCCAGAATGAGTGGTTTCTTGTGATGTAGTCATAGACAAGCAGTGATTCAGAATAATGAATCCTAACGTGCATTGCAATTGTACATCTTGTGTGGTGTTTTCAGCTGAAGTATTGTTGATGAATTTCCATTATAACTCCTATGGTTTCCCCGTGATTTCTGATCTGGAAAGCCACTTAGCCATGTTACTAAATTCTGCTCACTTTGAGGGTTTGTTTTGACATAAATGTGTCATGGTTCAGGTTTTACCAATATTACTTGTTACTAATAACTACAAAGGAGGGAAAAACACAGGAATGTTATTCAGTAGTTTTGTACTGCTGTCACATGACTTAAAAGAAATGTTAGAATAAAAGCAACAGCAAAACAATAAAAAATTCAGTTGCTGAATAGACACAAAATTCCATGGGAAAAAAGCCCTATATAACATAGCTATTCTCCCAGACTCACTCCTGGGCACAAGGCAGATATCACAAGGCAGAAATCCATACATCTTTTATATCTAGGGTTAACTCCTGGGTCTGTTAGTCAATGATGAAGCTGACATGGATTTTAACAGGGCCTAGAATTTCACATTTTGTCTTTAATTTTTAATAGAGCCATTCATATTAATAAATTTCAGTCAGGTACTGACTTTCAAATATGTGAAACTTAGAACCAGGGGTCACAGGTGTGGCAAAACCAAGATTTCGATGGAATATTAAGAGTTAAAAATGTAAACTATAACCCATATCTGCATTAAATGTTTTCTAACAGCAAACACAGCTATAGCCTGTCAATCAAGTCTGACAAAGCATCACAGTATAGAAAATATATTATGAGTGTCCAATTGTTCCTATATTCTGAAATCGTGAACAGTGTGCATTTTTTAACAGAAGTTATAGATCTTAATATGAAAAAAAAATCTCTATTGCCTTTCTCTATATGGTCAAGGAGGAGCATGATTGAAATAATTTACTTGTAGTGTAATGTTAGTTTTTACTATCTGTGCTGTCTATGAGGAAGGAAAAAGGAAGGGAAGCCTCTAAGAATCTCAGAAGGAAAGGCAACAAAACACTATTATAAACCAATGTAATAAGCTGTCCACATGATTAGTAAAAAAAAACTAATTAGAATATTTTTCCCTCACAGAAAATGTTGATTCAGTAATATAATCATTCACATCTTACAAGGCTAGAAACAAACAGGATTCTGAAAGGTTTTCTGAAGCTATCATAAGTCTGCAATACCTATAATTGATGCATAGTCAATGGTTGTAGATGATGTCTAGTTGTTGTGATTCTGAAGTATTGAAAGGCATAACTGAACCCCACCTTAGCATATATTCAAATAATACTGAAAATAAGGAGATATAAAATAAAAAAGTTAAATAAAATATGATTTGTGTATGTTAAAAATATGTCCGTGGGCACACATCGTGATAATTATAGGAAAGTTTAAGAGAAGACACGTCTTTGAGTAAACTGAAGGAATAAAGGCTGCTTGGACCATTTTGGTTTATAATACCTGCATCTATTTTTAATTTTTTGGTGGGCTGAGAAGCAATAGTTATGACAAAGTTAAGGCTAGAAAACTTGCTTGGGAAATTTATATGTCCATACAAGAATAAACAAGGTCTACATATAGGCTACTTAATTAGAATATAAGCCAGGGTAAGAGAATAATGGAATATTTCGAAAGGGAGAAATTTCAGTGCATCCTCTTTTAAAGTCTTATTGGCAAATGTAGAAAGGAGAACAAACTCATCTGTAAGCATACATTAAAATATTGAGTTTGGATTTAACTTCTGTATTTGCTTTCGTTTACTACAATTGAAATGGGTTGCTTTTCTTTTCCCGTAGCTGAACTGTGTTCTTCTGACAGCATGGAACAGCTTCATCTGTCTGTCCCTGTAGTGTGTTTATCTCAAAAGGACAGTGTCCTAACAGAATCGCTCATTGTTTCTTTGTTTGAACTAGAAAGAAAGAAAAACTGGTAGATGGCAATCTTCACGATTTCTCTCTTTCTTCGGTAAGTGTCCTGTTCTTTGCTATGCTGCTAACATATTTTTTCTATATTCTAGGAATTCAGTATTGCTTAAAGTAGAATATCTTCTCACGCATTGTTATTATGTTTCAGTTTAATCAAACTGTTCTATCAGAAATCCACTCTAGCAGCAATAGGAAGTCACTTTAGCTCACTGACTATATGTAAGCTTCCATCTCATCCCTGATTCCTGTATTTTCCTCAGCAGCATATCCATCATTTCATGAAACAAATAAATGTTCAGGAAGGAGTAGGAAAAAAAAGCCAGATTAAGTTTCGGAAGGCTGAAGTAAACATCAAATCAAAGACTAATTTCAGTGAAATTAATCTAGTGGCAGCCTTTATTGCACCGCTTTCATGATTCAGCTGGGCCTGAAGCTCAAGGATACTAGAATAGTGTCTACCTGAAGGTCTGCTCTATAGAAGATTCAGATCTCTATGGTCTTGATCCAAATTGTAAGTGAAGTCTAGTTAACATATATGTGTGTTGTGAATAACATCAACGGATCCTCACCCTTTATTCCAAACCCAGTTCCATCTGAACCCCTTGACTCACAAAGATTGGGGACAACAGGATGTCTTATTGCCATCTTGAGGCAGAACATGATGTCCTTGTGCAAGATCACTGTCGGTCTTTATCTGAATTCTGTAGAAACACCACCTTCAGTTTCAGAAAATGCATTTTCTGCATGAAGTACAGGGTAAATACACTTCTGTCTTTGGATGCTAATTAGATCTAATAGTTTTCTAGAACATTTCTTCTAACATTGTACTAATCTGATGAGCTCGGCATTAATTGCAAATATACCTTTAAGTTATAGTTTTTTTAAAAATGTTGACACTCTAATCCTCATCTATCATGTGAAAATTATCCATCAGCAGCTTAACGTTTTCTGGAGGAATGCTATGGATTTCCTTCTAAGGCCCTGAAGTGAGAATACACTAAATGCAGATATTTATGCTCACTCAACTTTACTGGTGAAACTGCATTGCTGCCAAAAATTAATGGTAGTCAACTCATGTAACCATTTGCTGCCAAAAGTTCTGCTCTTAGTTTCCTACTTTAAAGTGGTTGCTGACTCAAATAGTGCTGAATGTCTGCTGACTTCTGTCATCTAATTTATTTCCTCTTTTACTCGCTTTTGTGAACCTCAGTTTGAGAAATGCTACACTAAAGCTTTAACAAGTACTATAGCTACAGCATGTGTCTCAACACTTGGCTGTCCTCTTGAGATTAAAGTGAAAATGAAAATCGTCAAAAAATATGAAGTATAAAAGAAAAAAAGAAAAAAAAACCACATAAATGTGAACAGAATACATAAATGTCAAAGGGAAGAGAAAGAGCATCACTCCTAGGAAATCTACTACAATTTACAGAAAGAGAGATAAGGAAATAGCAATAATATTAAGCTGTCCTGTTCAGATGTTTATTCAGATGAAAAGAATGGTATCTACATAATTCAGGAATCAAGTGCCAAGAGACAGAAATGATGAATTAGGAAGACAGAAGGTAACTTTGAAAATGATTGTTAAAAGATTATAGGCTTGTAAAAACCTGACAATTCAATAAAACTAGATTCTGCGTCGTCTTTTGGAAGTATTAAGGAACAGCTGTGCAAAGGATAAATATTCTTATTATACAATTTAATTAATTACCTTGTACTATGTAATGAAAATAACCTAGGGCCACGAAGTCCTTTCTTAGCTATGTCTTATCCGTGAGAAAGACCAGATAGAATGACAGAGAGCAGCTAGTGTTACTCATTGTTTACGGGAGAAACAAAAGTCTAAAATTACTGAAGGCAATGTTTCCATATACAGAGTTTAAAATGCGACAAAACTTTGAAACCATAATTAGAACAAAAGGATTTAAAGGCCAAAAAAGAAAAAAAAAAAAAAAAAAACAAAGGGAAATACAAGATAACAAAAAATCACTTAAAAACGGCCCAAAAAAAAAAAAAAAAAAAAAAAAAAAAAAAAAAAAAAAAAAAAAAAAAAAAAAAAAAAAAAAAAAAAAAAAAAAAAAAAAAAAAAAAAAAAAAAAAAAAAAAAAAAAAAAAAAAAAAAAAAAAAAAAAAAAAAAAAAAAAAAAAAAAAGTCAAGGGGAAATACCAGATAACAAAGACTCACTTTAAGTGGGCCGAAAGGGAATCTGCTGACAACTGATGTGGAAACCAAACAGTGGCAGTGACCTGAGCTGAAGCATCTTGCTCCAAAATGTGTATGCAGAAATTCAGAATAAAAAAGTTATGGTTATAATGATACTTGAAATGATAGGTATTTTTAAACATAAAATCCCCTGGTCCTTTTATAAGCTTTTTTATTAAAGTTATGTGTTCACTTGCTGTCACAGTTACAGAAGTAAGAACTACCTTCTTTGACATCATTCATTTTACTAGCCTGTGACACGAAAGCTTACAGATTTGCTTGTATAAGAGTTTTTGCTTTGTTTGCTTGTTTTATTTTCAATTGACATTCAGTATAGTATTTGTTCCTGTTGTCTCCAACATTAGTTTTATCACACTGGCATTATTGTTGCAGGGGTGGTACACTTAAGAATACAGTTTGTGGGTAGAGGTTATAACTAATTAGATTAAACATTTTACTTTTCCCAACGTACTATTTGTTCCACTAATTATATTTAAATCTCTTTACAATCTTTGTCTTTCAAGATGTGGACATTTATGAAGTGCTTAGGCAAAGACATTTAGAAAAAGCATGATAATCACTATTTAAGGTACAGATCTACATGTCAAAATTTATATTTACATTTGTTCTAAAAGTTCTTGATGCAGGTCAAAAATATATATATGTATTTAAATCTTAATAAAACTGACTGGTTAGTCAAGGTGCCAAAAGTAGAGTTAAGTGGGCATTGCATACCTAAGACTATACATATTGTTCTATTTTGGTTTTTAATGTCAAATTAAAACCCTCCAACATGGCATATTAATGATTATCAACCAGTTCCTAACATATATTAGTACAAGGTAATTTTTAAAAGTCCAGTTCCTGTACAACGCATTCAAAAATTTCTGCCTCTTATAGCTCACCATCAGTGTTCCTCTACATTGAGCGAATCGGAAAAAAAGAGAAAGAGGAAGGCTGTGTGGATTGGTCAGTGCCAAAGTGTGAAGAAAAACCGATGCCTCTCTCAAAAATTCAAGTATCCCCTTTTTCATGTAGTCAGGTCTTGGTTTCTATAGAAATTGCTTTTAAAAGCAGAAGGATTTCTTTTGGGGAAAGAGTCATCTGGATGGATGCAACAATCAGTCAGGATCCAAATGTCAGTTTTGAACAGTAGATTTTTGCACAATACATCTTCAGAATAATTTCAAAGAGCAGCATATCCTGGAAATGAGAAGTCTAGCTGATAAAGTAATAATTATTTTGATTTCAGGTGAGACCACTATGCCTCATTAAACTATTGGAGTGCTTTGAGGATATTTTTACTGTAGTCACTAAACAATGTATTACATAGCATGTACTGAACATAGATTTTTCTGGCAGAATTTGATAGAGTTGTGTGATTAAATCTAATGTATAAACTGGAAAGCATCCAGGTTTGTGTTACACAGACAGTATTTGATAACCGAACTAGTGTCTCCAACCTCATTGCTTACGTTAAATAGGCACAAGATATAACAAAAATGAGAGATTTTATTTTAAGAAGCCAAGGTAACTAAGTTCATTTAGCCCCTTTTGGTGAAAAATACAGTTTTTAATGAGGTTTGTGACAGGAAAACCTGATATGAAAAAAAAAAAAAAAAAAATCCACAACAACAAAACTCCAAACAGTGTAAGGTATCAAGAACTATAGGATAAAGAAGTGTATGCAATTGAAATAACTTGTATATCTTATATGGGTACCCAAGTGGTTATGACAGCTCTGTTTTGACATAACAGAAATGTGTTTTTATTGAACAATGGCATTAAGAGTGAAAGCCTTTACAAGACTCTGTAAAACATCTGGTCTGAAACATCAAATTTTCATCTCATTTTTTGTGTTCTCTCTCTCCCTCTCTCCCTCTCTCTCTGTACCTTTATTTCACTTCTCAGTAACATGAGTGCTAATATCAGAACACAAAGAGATTTCCTGGGAATATGGCTTTCCTTGAAAAATAACGATATCAGTATTTTCCAATTCTGAAAAAGTATCTATTTTTTTTTTTTTAATCAAAATGACAACTAACTGATAAGTTTTAAAAAGGAGATGTAGGAATGATAATGCAGTATATTAGGCAACTCATGGCCAAGTGCCCATTGCCCACACCCTCTGAGCTCCAGTTCTGTGGGTGCTGCTGCGTGGAAGTGACTGACAACCCCAGGCTGTCCATGCTGGGCAAACAGCCCCTGGGGTCCTTGGTGTATCTTTCGCCTCTTCCCTGGGAAGAGGGGGAAAGGAACAGGCAGGAATGAGAAAAAAAATAATAAAAGAAAGCCAAGGAAACGCCAGGACTGAGAAGGGAGGGATCTCAACACCAGCATCACATTCCTCCCAGAGAGATCTCAGAACTCTGGTGGCTCACTGCAACATCTGTAGACTCTTTGCTTGGGAAGGACTGAAGCTGTCCACCATCAGACCCAGAGGGGCTTCAGAAGGGTAACACCAGAAGAAAAAGAGGTCAGATATTCATACGTTTTCTTGTAAAAAAAAATAAAATAAGTATATTATCGTTGACATCTATCGGTATAGATCTGGAATTTAAGTCTTGGTATTATTTTGACTGGATATAAAACTCCTTATTTGATTAGACTGTTACAAAATTACAATAACAGAGTCTTGACTGAATATATGTTTATACATACACATGCATACATGTACATTCTTTATATTTAACATTTACATTTAGCCGACTCAACTTTAAATATCTGTAAAAGACATGAGCATGTCTCTAAACAATTATGAATATTTTTCTGTGCTACCCAAGCTGGGTAAGAAAACATTTATTATTTAGATTTGTAATTGATAATATTTGATCATCCGGAATGAAATTTGAATTTGAATGAAATTTGAAATTTGAATGAAATTCAAATTAAATTTCAAATGAAACTAA
The DNA here is from genome assembly GCA_013399365.1 of Pampusana beccarii. Lineage (NCBI taxonomy): Eukaryota > Metazoa > Chordata > Aves > Columbiformes > Columbidae > Pampusana > Pampusana beccarii. The sequence continues at coordinate 108,242 of VWYH01006563.1, read as the reverse complement.
ATTTCAAATGAAAACAGTACAGTTTTCCCACATTTGCATTAGAACTATATGTTAGAGAAAACACTACCAAAACCCTCAAGTATACCTTTTGCCCAACATGATATAAAAATTTCGAGGAATGTGTTACTAAGTTGAAATATCTGTACATAGATCAGTTTGGCAGAGTTCTTTGGGAAGAAGAAAGATATTTTGGTGGGGAAAAGGAAACCTGCTGGTTTCCTGGATAATTAGAACTTGAACTTGACAATCTTCACATAGATACGTCTGTTACCAAGGCACTCAGATACTAGATGGAAAGAATGAAACAGTTGTCTGGTCCTGGTCAATATTTAGTCCGCTTAGGAAGAAGGGTGCCTAGGATTACTTCTGGTAGAGTGCTTGGTAACTCAGACATGCCATGTTTTCCCCAATGGTGCCACATCTGAATCTCTAAGAGGCATTCTTCTTGGGATGGAAGCTTAGATATTTCTTCATCAGCACCATTTTTGGGGTGTTTCAGATCCTTTGCAGTTCAGCAAAACTATCACTACTAAATAAAATACAGCCATTTCTAAAAGGACGTTATAGCAGAGATATTATTATAAATAAGTGAAATCACTACTGCTTTGAAATTGGGTCCATCTTTTTGAAACACCGTGTAATATTAACAGAGCATAATAATTACGAAATTAACAGATTTAATAACATAGTTAACCAGTGTCTGTTTTCATAAATTACAATAATAATGAATGACAGAAATATTCTAGCAGAAAACCTCTCTCAAACCAATTATATATATTTATATGTGTCCAAACATAAGGAACGGAAGGAGCAAGGGGACAATATAGGGTGAGATGGGAGGATAAAGTGGAAATTGTTGTGAAAGCTGGTAGAAGAGCTTTAGCTTCCTTCAGTTTCCTTCAACTCACCTTTCTGTTTCCCAGCCTCTGTTTTCGAATAGAATTTAAACGGATGCAAGCATATCCCTTACCAGAAATTATTTTGTAGTGCTTAAGGGATTTTGTCATACTGTGTTAGGTAAGGTGTTTACTTCACTGTGTCCTCCAGAAAAATAAAAGCCAGTTCTGTTTCCTCATAGAGAAAATCTGAAAGAGGATTTGGAATGAGAATTATGGACCTGTTGTACACCATGATTACCCAGAAAAGAAATAAAATTATTCGGGGCAATAAAAACACCAATAACATTATTTATACAATCATCTATGAATAGCCAATGAGCCCACAGCACTTATGGCACAATGGGTAAAACCTATAAAATCTCCTTCCTTCCAAATGAGATATCCATTGCAAATTTATAATACGTAAAATGACATTCAAAGATTTGGTTTGCAGGTCCTCAGCAAGATTTTCCAAAAACTCAACTATCCCATTCGTAAAAAGATACATATATATTTCTTCCCACATCATTTATTTTTATTTCATCAACACTTATTCAGCAAAACCTGTCTTGATCAATACCTGTAAATTTTACAATAACAATAGTAATTAACCATAACAAGTAATTGTGGTAAAATACGATGGTACATAATTAATGGTCTATTATAACTCATTCTCCTCTTTAAATTTTCAGAGGTCACACAACAATAATTCTGATATCATAATTACTTGTATTTATATTGTGTCATATTTCATAGGTATGTAGTAAAAGCCTATCCTGAAAAACTGACAAAATGACACAGTACTGTAGTATGAAAGGCAATAAATTCTTTTTTGTGTTCTTAATAACAAGCTATGTTCCATAAAACATATATTCCTTATATTTCCATTCATGAGAAATTTCTACTAATCCACAGACCCTTTTCCTCATAGTTCACATTTTAGCTTATCTAAGGCTTCTGCAAAAAAAAATATTGTAATATTTATTTATTCACATGCTGCTGCAGTATTATGATAAATGTAGAACATGTATATGTTATTAATAAAAAATTAAAAAAAAACCACAAGTTTTTCAGTTTTCTTCAGAGATATCAATTCTATAGAAGACAGCTGACATAGTATGGGATTGTTGCAGAACCTGCAAACCTTGCATGTATGCATTATGTATCTGTGTGCATGTATGTCCTTTAAATCTTACTTTGTTTGTTTTGTGAAACAGAAGTAATTTATATGCTAGAGCTGAACACTGTTGGCTGATTGTTTTGCAATTGTGTGGTGGTTTGCTACAAGATGCTTCTATGCCTGACTTATCATGTGTGTCTAAAAAAAGCTTTGAGCTCAGCAAGGCGGGTGGACTTGTATTTTATTGATAACAGAACATACAACTGTAAATGCATGGCTACAGATGTAATTCATATATTAACAAAATGGGCCGAAGATGTCCAAGTAGACTATCTCACAAATACAGATGGTAATACTTGGCTTTCCAGTAAAAAAATTGTCCCCCTAAGGTGCAATTAACGAACGCAGAAAATCCAAGAATCTGAATATGCACCAAAACTATTTATTATTAGGGAACTTCGTTCTTATTCAAAAATATCACCAGCCCTGTCAAATGCCCATTATTCATGTTAAATCTCATTCCAAATGGATATGGGGTTTTTTCATATAAAAATATTAGTACTGCCAGAGCTACTTTACTGTGTATATGTATTGTTATCATCTTCCAAAAACCTAGTTAAAGGGAAACCTTTAGTGAGATTATCAGCAGAAAAACTAAGCACTAAGAAATAGATTTTGAAGTTGTTTAAGGATGCAGTCTTCAAACTAAAGTGATCAAAATGTGCTTCATGAAAACTGAAAACAAATCCAAAAAATCATGCCATCAAGTGCTACATGGTTGAACTTATTTGCGTTACCAAGCTGAATTCATTCTGATGCCAAAGCCACATGAGGAGCTCTTTCATTTGGTTTAGTTTCATGGGCATTTGAAGTAGTAAAACATAATCATTAATCCTTACATAACATGGTGCTTGTTTATAAATCATTTATGGTTTGGTGTAACTATGTTGTACATTATCTTATGCTATAAATTGTATTATAATTCATGTTTTTATAAAACACAAGAGATGCAAGTGACCTACATAGAAATATTCAGAGAAAAAAAATAAACAAAACCAAAACCACAAACAAACAAAACCAACAAAAACCAAACAAGATTTAAAATATATCTTTGTTAAAGCGCTTAGGTGTATATGAATATCCTACTGATACACAGATCTATCTGTGAAACCAGTGGAATTTACACCTTCAGATCTGTTGTTTCTGAAGAGTGGTGAAGGCAGTAGCAAAAAGTAGTGGCATTTTGTTACAAGGCTTGGTGCACTTTGAATTTGGCTTGGTGCTGTGTGGCACATTAGGAGGTATGAGCTGAGAAAGCCTAATGTACCTGGAGACAAAAGGCTAATTTCAAAATACAAAGAGCAGCAGAAGCAACTACTGGCCTAGCATGTGAGCGGCTGAGCTCACTAGGAGTTCACAGCCGGAAATAGCAACAAATTAGAAAAAAATTCTAATTTGTCTTTACCAGGGAGACCAAAAGTCTGNTTATTTTTATTTCATCAACACTTATTCAGCAAAACCTGTCTTGATCAATACCTGTAAATTTTACAATAACAATAGTAATTAACCATAACAAGTAATTGTGGTAAAATACGATGGTACATAATTAATGGTCTATTATAACTCATTCTCCTCTTTAAATTTTCAGAGGTCACACAACAATAATTCTGATATCATAATTACTTGTATTTATATTGTGTCATATTTCATAGGTATGTAGTAAAAGCCTATCCTGAAAAACTGACAAAATGACACAGTACTGTAGTATAAAAGGCAATAAATTCTTTTTTGTGTTCTTAATAACAAGCTATGTTCCATAAAACATATATTCCTTATATTTCCATTCATGAGAAATTTCTACTAATCCACAGACCCTTTTCCTCATAGTTCACATTTTAGCTTATCTAAGGCTTCTGCAAAAAAAATATTGTAATATTTATTTATTCACATGCTGCTGCAGTATTATGATAAATGTAGAACATGTATATGTTATTAATAAAAAATTAAAAAAAAACCACAAGTTTTTCAGTTTTCTTCAGAGATATCAATTCTATAGAAGACAGCTGACATAGTATGGGATTGTTGCAGAACCTGCAAACCTTGCATGTATGCATTATGTATCTGTGTGCATGTATGTCCTTTAAATCTTACTTTGTTTGTTTTGTGAAACAGAAGTAATTTATATGCTAGAGCTGAACACTGTTGGCTGATTGTTTTGCAATTGTGTGGTGGTTTGCTACAAGATGCTTCTATGCCTGACTTATCATGTGTGTCTAAAAAAAGCTTTGAGCTCAGCAAGGCGGGTGGACTTGTATTTTATTGATAACAGAACATACAACTGTAAATGCATGGCTACAGATGTAATTCATATATTAACAAAATGGGCCGAAGATGTCCAAGTAGACTATCTCACAAATACAGATGGTAATACTTGGCTTTCCAGTAAAAAAATTGTCCCCCTAAGGTGCAATTAACGAACGCAGAAAATCCAAGAATCTGAATATGCACCAAAACTATTTATTATTAGGGAACTTCGTTCTTATTCAAAAATATCACCAGCCCTGTCAAATGCCCATTATTCATGTTAAATCTCATTCCAAATGGATATGGGGTTTTTTCATATAAAAATATTAGTACTGCCAGAGCTACTTTACTGTGTATATGTATTGTTATCATCTTCCAAAAACCTAGTTAAAGGGAAACCCTTAGTGAGATTATCAGCAGAAAAACTAAGCACTAAGAAATAGATTTTGAAGTTGTTTAAGGATGCAGTCTTCAAACTAAAGTGATCAAAATGTGCTTCATGAAAACTGAAAACAAATCCAAAAAATCATGCCATCAAGTGCTACATGGTTGAACTTATTTGCGTTACCAAGCTGAATTCATTCTGATGCCAAAGCCACATGAGGAGCTCTTTCATTTGGTTTAGTTTCATGGGCATTTGAAGTAGTAAAACATAATCATTAATCCTTACATAACATGGTGCTTGTTTATAAATCATTTATGGTTTGGTGTAACTATGTTGTACATTATCTTATGCTATAAATTGTATTATAATTCATGTTTTTATAAAACACAAGAGATGCAAGTGACCTACATAGAAATATTCAGAGAAAAAAAATAAACAAAACCAAAACCACAAACAAACAAAACCAACAAAAACCAAACAAGATTTAAAATATATCTTTGTTAAAGCGCTTAGGTGTATATGAATATCCTACTGATACACAGATCTATCTGTGAAACCAGTGGAATTTACACCTTCAGATCTGTTGTTTCTGAAGAGTGGTGAAGGCAGTAGCAAAAAGTAGTGGCATTTTGTTACAAGGCTTGGTGCACTTTGAATTTGGCTTGGTGCTGTGTGGCACATTAGGAGGTATGAGCTGAGAAAGCCTAATGTACCTGGAGACAAAAGGCTAATTTCAAAATACAAAGAGCAGCAGAAGCAACTACTGGCCTAGCATGTGAGCGGCTGAGCTCACTAGGAGTTCACAGCCGGAAATAGCAACAAATTAGAAAAAAATTCTAATTTGTCTTTACCAGGGAGACCAAAAGTCTGTCCTAAACCCTCCAGTCATCAGAAGTGCCAATGGATAGGGCACAACATGAGCAGCTATTTCCTTAGAGGAGTCTAACTTCCTTTTTTTCTCAGCAGAAGATTTCAGTTCTGAAAATCTTCATCTGAAATTCCACTAAGTCTATCATCAATTTATTATTTCTTTAAGATTTAAGATTACTTCTTTAAGATTTAAAACAGTTCTGTGAATTACCTGTGTTCATGCTCAGAAAAACTTTTACATCTAAAAACGTTAACTGCTTTTTAATGTTTATTTTAGATGCAGAACATTCTTAGATAACAAACAAAAAGGAAAATATCTCATGTAGGATAAATAAGGCTGATTTTTATCTGTAGTTCTATAAAATTATTTTCACCTTCTTCTACAGAATCGTGTCGTTGTCATAGAAGCTGAAACAATTAACTGTGTTTGGGATACCAAGCACTGAGGAATGTTTTAATTCACCGTTTTGAGAAGTGGAATGCTGAGAACTGTCAAATGTCTTTCAGCCTGTTGTGGTTTAATCTGTCAGGCAGCTAAATGTCACACAGCCGTTCACTCACTCACCCCAGAGAGACCTGACGGGGGAAGGCGGGGGGGCAGGGAGGAGAAAGGTTAAACTTGTGGGTTAAGATAAAAACAGTTTAATAAGACATAATGGGGAAATAAAAATGATGAAACAATATACAATACAAGTGATGCACAATGTAGTTCCTCATTACCCACTGATCACTGCCCAGTCCTCTCCATCAGGAGATTTCAACAAACATTTTTAGTCAAGTGCTAGGGAAATCAAAACTGGTTTTAATATATTTGTATTAGTACTGTGATTATATGAAATTCTTGCAGAGTAATGGCTTACAAGAGAAATAATAGCATCTTCAACGCACAATTACACATGCAGAGTGCTGTGACTATGTCTGTTTTTCCCATACATAGCCACAGGAAAAAGTTATGATGGTTTTCTGTAACATTTACAGTTCACAGAATCACAGAATGTTAGGGATTGGAAGGAACCTTGAAAGATCATCTAGTCCAATCCCCTCACCAGAGCAGGAACACCTAGATGAGGTTACACAGGAGGGCGTCCAGGCGGGTTTTGAATGTCTCCGGTGAAGGAGACTCCACAACCTCCCTGGGCAGCCTGTTCCAGTGCTCTGTCACCCTCACTGAGAAGAAGTTTCTTCTCAAATTTAAGTGGAACCTCTTGTGTTCCAGCTTGAACCCATTACCCCTTGTCCTATCGTTGTTTGCCACCGAGAAGAGCCTGGCTCCATCCTTGTGACACTCACCCTTTATATATTTATAAACA
>VWYH01006563.1:76710-100251 GCA_013399365.1 Pampusana beccarii | reverse complement strand
AAAAAAAAAAAAAAAAAAAAAAAGGTTTTTTATAATCCTGCTGAGTCAAAGGTCACTTTTTTAATTAAAATACACATGCTAGTAATGAATTGTACTATTGACTTAAATGCTATGGATCTATTGTGTCATCTAAGATATCTAATTTGCTAATAGTCCTAAAACTTTCTATATTAGAATACAAATTTGAAGCAAAAATCTGTGTTTTTCAGGATTCTCCAAATATTTTTCATCCTATATTTCTATTTCTTTCTTCTTTGTATTTTGTTTTTTTTTTTTTCCCAAACTCAGGTTAGTTTCAGAAATGTGACATGGCAGTGACTATGATGACTGTGAAAAGTATTAGTAAAAAAAAGTATCAACTCTACTCACTATATTTGACTTCTATTATTACCCTCTACCAAAAAAAAAAAAAAAAGGTGAAACATAGTAACAGTTGTTTTCAATCAATTATTTCAAGTACCTAGATATCAATACATGGCAACATCTATAGACACTGTTGCTTGGCTGAGTTTCTATGCCACTGCCATTTTATTCTTTGCGGAAATTGCTTGCTAAGGAATAAGCCAAAAAGCTACTTAAAAACTAATTACTCGTTGCAACTACTCTAGTTGTAGTACTATAAATGATATTTATGATGTATTATCAAATACAAATAGGACAATATTTGCTGTGTTTGAAAAAAGCATTTTGACAAGTCTGTAAAAATATGTCACCAAGAAAAGAAGAATCATATAATGCAGGTAAAGAGGGTCATTCTATCTGGGAGTCACTGTTGGGTAACTTCACAAGCATCTTATGCATCTCCTTGGATAGACTGTGTTCCCTGTAACATCTGGGCACACAACGCTATCTAAGCCTTATAAATGAATGACTAACCAATTAGGTGATGAGGAGATCTGTGCTGATTCAGCTGGGATCAAGTTAATTTTCTTCATAGTAGTTAGAATCTTGCCTTTCTAGTAGCTAGCCATGGTCTTTTCTTTTGGATTTAGTATGAGAATGATATGATAATACATTGAACTTCTCATGCTTGTCCTTCTAGTAGCTAAGCTGTGTTTTAGAGTTGATATTAAAAGAACACGAAAACTTACTGATGTTTTGGCTGTTGCCAAGGACATCAAGGACTTTTTCAACTTTCCAGATACAGGTGCATAGCACCTGGGAGGGAGCACAGATAGGACAGCACCTAGATTGGTATCCAGGCTGGACAATGAAATGTTCCCTACCATTAGCATCATGTTCAGTATGTAGCTGAAGCCAGCTTTTCTGTCTTGGAAGTTCTGTGTTAGCTCATTAGTTTGGTTTCTGGCCTTTTATCTTTTTGCTCTCCCTGGGATCAGCAGTTTGACACCAAGGGGCTCTTTTTTCCAAGAGTGGCTGTTCAGTGTGATTGTGCCCAAGCATGAACTGCTGTACAGATCTCTGCTTTTCTGGCATCAGCTGCATGGGACCATGGTTCATGAGCAATTTGCTTGTACATCACTTATTTTCTAGCTATGTATAACTATATATATATATAGTTATTTTATATATATATAGTTATTAGTAGTAGTATAATATTATTATTTTCCTTTTTTGCTGTTTTATTAAAATTTTATTATCTCAACACATAAGCTTCTCCTTTCCGTTTTGATTCTGTCCCTCATCCCACTTAGGGTGGGGTGAAGGGGTGAGCGAGTGGCTGAATGGTGATCGTAGTTGCCTGCTGTGGTTAAATAACAACAAGATCTTGAAAAAAAAAAAAAAAAGAAAAAAAAAAGAAAAAAAAAAAGGCCGGGGGAAGGGTAATCTGTAGATTCAAGGGTCCAAAAAGACAAAATTTTGATTCACCTTTCAGAACAACAGCAGAAGAAAATCTAATTACCTTTTTAGTCTTCTGTAACCCAGTCTTGTAAATTAAGATTTAAGGAGTTAACAAATACCTCCCAGGGAAATTTCTGTAAGAGAACATAGGAAAAGATGCTGTCTCCAAGGTGTCTTGAATTAAATTTGTGTTCTATGTAGTGTGCTTTGACTTGCAACAAGATGAGATCTTTTATGATATTAATATATGACCAGTACAAACTGGAGGTCTGAACAGCAGAGGAAAGTAGCATGACTCTGAATAGTCATCAGGTTTCCACAGGAACAAGAATTATCATTGACTTTATATGGGTGGTTTTAAAATGGGATGTGTTGCATAGATGTTTGTGGTTAGACTTTAAAAAAAATAAATTGCAGGATCTTTTGTAAAAGGTAATACTCACATGGGGAATTGAATTTCTCAAACAGGGTGATCAGCTGCTGCCCAGTAGCTGACACAGATCTCTGTTGAAAGAGCCTTCGCTACTGCATACAAATGGCCACATCAGATGAGATTATCCAAACTGTGCTACTGTATTTTTATAGCTCAGCTTCTGTATGGTCCCACATTATAATTCTAGTACATACATGACCATTGATTATATTAAACCATGTACAAAAACATTTTAGCTATCTTAGCTATGTGCAAAAGACTCCATGACCATTTCTGCAGTGATGGGAACAGTTTCCACAGGCTATTCAAAAATACCTATGTTCAGTTTGATCAGTTTCTTCAGCTACAGCAGCACCTACCTCAGTGAGTCCCTTGGATGGCCACATTCTCTGTCCAGAATGTTAACTGTTAATTAATCAATCAGCGAGTACAGGTGGTGCCTACCAGGTGGTCTAGGCACAGCAGAAGTCAACTGGGGGAATCTCCTGTACTGTCCAAAATTCTTGCCTGGAGAACTCAGGTCAGAATTAGTCATGTGCGAGACCTGTGAATCACTATATCTGAAGTTCAACTGTTGTCTCAAATCAGCCTGTTGTCTCATCTATGAGAGACTAGCTGGGGAGTGCCTTGACCTCTCAGGGAATTGTGTGCAATGGCCATGCACACAAGCGCAGACATATCTGTTATACCCAGCTACACCAAAATTATAACTACAGGGCAAACTTGAATTTCATACTTTAAACTAAATTCCGTAGATTTCACCATGAGTATTTTGTTTAAAAGACCAGGGAAATCCTCGTGTGATACTTTTGAGATTGCTCAAAACAGAGAGATTCACAGTAACTTATACTCTGTACCTTTTTTAAGGACCAGAGAGCCTCATCCAGACTATTTCTTTAGTTCTCAGTAGCAACATACTCACTTGAAAATTATACAAAGTCAAAGGAAGAATCATATGCTACTTGGAGGGGAGGGTTACTTATTTTACTTCTTACTCATGTTGATAATAATTCTTATGAGTGAATGTTAGATTCCTGTAAATGTCACAATGATTTCCCTCTCATTTGTTACAAAAAGTGTAGTCTGCTTTAAAAATCAAAAAGACCTCAGTGATTTTAATGATATAAATGATTAAAGAAATATGCAGACCAGTAAAAGTCAGATACGTTATCTTTGATTTTTCAAACCACTGGTATTTTTCTAACTTGATAGCTTATTCTGCATGAGGGTGCTGTATGTTTTGAGGGCTCTCACTGATTTAAAAAACATTTTTGTTGCTTAATGGAAATACATAAGAAAAAAATTCTAAATTGCTGCCTGAAATTTATTCTCTCAATGATAGACTGTGATATATACCAGTTAGATGTGTAATAGAGGGGTAAGCATGAAGAAGAAGAGAGTGAGCAATTCAATGATTAACTGAATATGTGTACATTTATACATGTATAAAAATAATTTGTATGAATTAATGAAACATTATTGTGGGAAGCACCTAAAAAACTTTGTTCTCCATTACCCAAACTCATCTAAACTGTTTTGCCTCTCTGTAACCAGCTTTATGATTTCCTATTGATTACAGCCTGCTTTTTTGTGGTCTCCTCTAGGTCATATCTATCCAATTGAATAGGCAACCATTAACTTTTTGGTAAAAAAAAAAAGATATCTGGGTATTCAGCAAATTGGCAGAACAGGCAAAACAATTTTTTGGCTTGTTATGATACATTCATAAAATAAGTGACAACCTTGAAAACTGAGTTGCAGCACATGCTGTTTTTCAGGCACTGTTATAGAATCATAGAATCATAGAATGTCCTGAGTTGGAAGGGACCCATAAGGATTATTGAGTCCAGCTCCTGTCCCTGCATAGGACAAACCCAAAATTCACACCATGTGTCTGAGGGTGTTGTCCTATTGCTTCTCAAATACTGCCAGGCTTGGGGCCATGACTGACTCCCTGGGGAGCTTATTCCAGTGCTCCACCACGCTCTGGGTGAAGAACCTTTTCCTAACTTCCAACCTGAATGTCCCCTGGCACATCTTCCTGCCATTCCCTTGGGTTCTATCGTTGGTTGCTAGAGAGAAAAGATCACCACCTGCCCCTCCTCCCCCTGTGAGGAAGTTGTAGGTCATGATGAGGTCTCCTCTCAGTCTCCTCCATGCTGAACAAGCCCAGTGACTTTAGCTGCTCCTCATATGGCTTCCCCTCCAAACCCTTCACTGACTTCTCTGTCCTCTTCTGGACATTTTCCAGTAGTTTTATATCCTTTTTATAGTGTGGCGCCCAGAACTGCACACAGTGCTCCAGGTGAGGCCACACCAGTGCAGAGCAGAGCGAGACAATCACCTCCCTCACTCGGCTGGCAATGCTGTGCTTGATGCATTCCAGGGCACAGTTAGCCCTCTTGGCTGCCAGGGACACTGTCACATGTGACAGGACAGTAAGGAAAAATGAGAATAAAGGTACAGTTACGTAAGGAGCACAAGGATGAAGAGCTGATGATATTGAAGCTGGAAAGAAACAAGGTACTACCCAATGTGGGTAAGTTAAGTTCCTTCATGCCCTCCTCTCTCATGCCAGTTCCACTTTTTTTACAATATTGGTCCAAACAGACACAAACTCACATGAACTCCCTTCCAAATGCCTGATTTTCCATTAGGAGAAGGACTAACAAGTTTGAAAAGGAAGGTTCCCAACACCTAAGCTAACTCCTCAGCTTGAAAATATTATTTATTTAAGGGGAAGGACAGGCAATGTCTTTTGAAGACTGACTGAAAAATTTGTCTTTGGGGATACATATTGAAGTACTTTTTTCTGTTACATGATGATCCTGAATATCTCACAAGTAAGGTAGGACAAGCAGAGGTTTTAGTTTATTTTATGATTAAAAACCTACATAATAACTGAAGAAATACAGTAAATCTTAATTATGTAGTCCAGAGCTCTTGCAGCTGTTTTGAGACAGCTGGTTTAGAATATTTTGGAATATTTGCGTAATATCCAAGGATGCAGACATATCTGAGTAAAATGTATATTTTCTTGTAGGTCATGATTCATATGTTACCAGACTTCTTTCACTATCCTGTCTCAAAACTCGGTGAATGTATGTGACAATCTATTGTTTGTGAATCTTTTTATATAAAGATAGCAGCCAAAGTGAAAAAAGTGAATATTCTTAAACATGTTCATATTTCAGCATGAAGTAATTATGTGAAGGGGAATGTTAGTTGGATTATTACACGGATGAAGTTTGAGGTAAACCACAGTCAGACATCTGTATTTTTTCAAGAATACAGATACAACAGCTGAGGGAGCTACCAATATGCAAAAGAACAAGAGTAAGGAAGAATTAGGAGTAAATATATGGAAAATAACAGTATAATTGTATGAAGCAAAGCTATCCAAATCTGAATTAAAATAATTTTTAAATGGTTGAACGAAGAAAGATAAATAGCCTCCAAGATGTCAAATGATTAGGCAGCTTCTGATGCTGCAGAAAATGCTACTGTAACAGTACCTAATAAAAATTACATTATTTCATGCTCTTGATTTATTTTTTGAGGGTTTTTTAAGGAAAAAAAAAAAGAAAAACAAAGCAAAACAAACCAAAGCATAAAACAAACCACACAATCTTTCTTCTTATTATAAACTTTCATCAATATTTTATTTATTAACTACGAAACATTTTCCATGTTTGAACATAAATAATGTCTTCCACTAAGTATAGAATTTTTCTGAAAAGTATATTGGCTTTCTTAATAGCTGATATTTCTTTGAAAAGCAAACTATTTCCTCCTATTGTTATGATTTTCTCAAAAGAACATTTTAATCATTTCAGTTCAGTCACATTTGAAACCTTTTATTTCTCCTACTGATTCTTTCCGGGGAAATTTTACCAGCTCAATAGTTCCAACAGGTGTTCTCTCAGACTCTGGATATTTATTCCATGTCTCACTGCTTCAATAAGAAGTTAGAGCTTTGATAATTGCCCCACATGAAAGACCAGTCTTTTATTTAATATTGTATGCATGTATGTTTTAGGTTTTTTTTCTTCCAGAACACTTACCTGTAAGCAACAGGAAACATTTTAATGATGCATTTATAAGAAATCACGCACTTGATTTCCCAGAATGTTATGAATCTGTAACTGATTTTAATGGAAGGTGTGATGTGTGTTCTGTATTTCAAACAGTGTTTTTATAGTCTTCTAGTGTTTGGTGGATTTTTTTTTCCAAATATCACAATACATTAAGTTTTACATCTCATTTATTTTTTTTTTTCAAGTATCAAAACAGTGGTAAACATACCCTGAGTCAATTAGTGACAAACACAGGATAATATTTTATACATCTGCAGAAAAGTAGATGTACCTCCTGAGAGTCTGAGAAATGTTTTGAGAAAATAAAGTAGTTGCCCTTTCATAATGACCTATGGGATTTATGTACTTAGATGCATTGTACTTTTTTTTTTTCCTCCAGATTAAGCTGGACAATTATTAACTTTGGTTCCAGAGAATTTTTCAGTTGAGTACATTTTAATGGCTTTATAGAACAGTGGGTAGTATCATATAGTAGTTATCTTTAAAAAAAGTGTGCTTTCTTAATGGAAAATTTAACGGTACTAGCTAAGTTTAAAGGTATGAGATGCTACAGTTTTTAAAATAGTGTCAACAATAAGTATTGCACATAGTTCCTTAAAGGAATAGTCAACATCTTGAAATGTGTCATTCAGAAGATGACTCCTCACAGAGAGGAGGGTAGGGTACAGCAGCTTATTTAAAGGAATTTTCTATTAATAAGCTACATCAAAAACATCAATCTTTTCAACTTTCTGTCAACGAAATAAAGAAAATTTGGGCCATATGCTCATACATGTTTTCCCATATTCTTGATGTGCTGGATCTATTTCACATGCAAATGTCAATTATATGAACTATAAACATTATCTGAGACACCTAAAGAAAGCAGAAGAGTTATTTCACACGGGATTTTTAGTGATGATACTGAGGTTATTACAATGTGGTGACCAGGGAGGGTTATCAGGCCCTGAAGGAAGGCAGTGGATATGAGAATACTGTTAACATCAAAACTATTTATCTGACCTGCCATTTATTCCTCAAAGGCCTTTGAAAAGGGAGAAAGCTACATGAGGTTATCAGGCTGGGTACATTGCCCTAGTGGGTGTCATTCAACATTTAGCTCTTCTTTCGAGTATGTCTAATGCAACCGGAGACTTTTTGTTGTGTTCTCAGTCCTCATCAGGCATAAGAGCAAGACGGGTTTATGGTTCGTGCCAGTTGTAACTAAAACCACAGCAGCAAGCCTGCTTACAAATACAATGCCACTATGACAGTAGTTAGCAACACTGAGGACACCCTGGAAGCTGTTAACATGGAATTAAAGCCTCAAACTATATATGTCAAAGGCTGCTTTAACTGAAAACTACAGAAAGTAAATCCAACTAAAAAAATACAATAAAAAATTTATCTTAATTACACATATTCACTCCTGCACACGTACAGACACAAAATGATAACAAAAAGGTTTTCTTTGTCTTTTTATTGACATTTTGCCATAACCTAGTAACTGAATCACTGTAGGCCATATTTACCCTTTTTTAATTCAATGTATTGTGGTATAGAAAAGTCTGGTGAAATTCTATAGCTACATCACTTAAAGAAGCAAGACTATGTGAAGTAGGAAACGTTTACCAAATAAAGTAAATGCTTACCATGCAATAAAATTTACCTTTTTTTATACCTTATTTAAACAGTGAAACAAGGGGTTTGGGTTCTCTCTCTTGCTCCTCCCCTCTCCCCTTCTTTTTGGTGTTTAGAAAAGACAGTATGTCTGCAGCTTATTTCATCTTATGTGCACATGTAGAAAAAAGAGATATCTGAGGCCATGTCAACATTTAAGATTTGGTGAGCCCTAGGTAGCAGGAAAAACACAGCCTCTCCTCCCTTACCCAGATAGGATAATTGTTTCTGTAGTTGTTTTCATGAAGGAATGGAGTGGTATCATTCTTGTGTCATCATAGCCTGAAACTGATTAGAAAGTACACATAATTGGTTTCTGTAACATTTTTTGTTTAAGACTTTTTTGTGTATCCATAATTTATTAGCAAGGACCTTTCATAATATAATAGCGTGATTCTTGATTGAATTGATTAAACGTTATTAATTCTTCTGTTTATTTTCCATTTAATCTATAACCTTTGAAACATGCCCAATACAATTATTTCTTCAAAAATTTAAAAAAAAAAAAAAAAGGAGGATTAAAATTACTTTGTTGTACAAGAGCTTGCCATTCTAGATAATAAAAACCCCATATAGGATAGTCCACCGTATGGATGGAATTAGATTTAAGATGGAAACCTTTGTCTTGTAAAACTGACAACTGAAAGAGAAGGTCTGTGAAACAAAGAAGATCTGAAGCAGTCCAGAGAAGTTTATGAAAAAAAAAATAGATATGAACAATGAGAAACCGATACGTCAAGGAATAATTAGGAGTCAGGAATAATCAGTTCAATATCAAAGTTATGATGAGTTTCAGAAAATGGTAAGAAAAAGTAAATATAAAACCCCCACAAACCAATAAAGAGTACACTGTTTAACATACAAGGAAAAAGGAAAAGTTTGTAATGATGATTTTTCAGTTTGAAGGGATTAGCTTGGAAGAAATCTTCACTACATAAATGAACAAACAGAACACCGGGAATCATTTGAAATAAGAGTTTTACTTCAGTGTTTGTTGATATGTGGGCTGCAAAGAAAGTTTATAAAGATACCTTAAAATAGCTGGGTATTTTGCCCCAATAAAGACGAAAGTATATAAGTAGAATCACTGCTACAATGTTCATCCATAGGTTTTTCACAGTGAAATTCTACTGTGAAAATTCTGGATGCATTTATGGTCATAACTCTTTGCATAGCATATATTGGAATTAATTTCTGTAAAAGAGTTTTACTATAAGGAAATGTTCCTCAACACAAATTCTATAATCACAATCAACCTAAAATTTCCAGACACAAAGACACATAGTGCTTGATGTTGCCGTTGTTTGTTTAATTAAAAATGAGCTGAACACCACGAAAGTTTGTTGTCTTCCTCAAGGTTTTATATTATGGCTCTAATAACTCCTCAAAAATTGATTTTGGGTTACTTCTTGTAATTATAAAACATTAAATTCTTTGGGTTTTTTTCCAGTCACCACAAGAGGACCTCAATTATTGAAGAAGCAAAATCTGAGGCAGCTATTATTAAGACATGTACAAATGCAACATAAACCCAAAAATCAATGGCATGAGTTACTGGATACACACTCAAACTTTTTCAAATAATCTCTTATTCTCTTTAAATATTTTTGTGATTGCTACTCTGTGTAAGAGCTCCCATTAAGAATTATGCACCTGTTATTCAGCACATTTCCAAATTGTAACACATGGAAAACAAAAGAATAGCAGATTGCACAGTGTCAGACGGGCAGAAATGAAACACCTAACGATAAAGACTAAGAAGCAATAAAGTGAACTAAACTTATATACAGGAACAAACTATCAAAAGGCTACAGTGCATTTAGAAAAGTATAGAAAATGCCTCTAAGTGATGTACCTCAAAATAATAATTAAGCAGTTAGTTCCCAGTAGAACCAAAATTAAAAACAGAAATCTCAGCTGTAAAAGAAATATAAAAAAGATATTTAAAATATATATAAACCAAAAGACATATAAAAGATTAGTCTTCAGTAAAATGCAAGCTATCAAATTACCAAAACTAAAAACTCTCAGCTGAGTGTTTTTAATATAACAGGACAAGAATTCATAGAATTTTTCTGCAGAATTATTAATCACCCCTATTGTTTCAACTCATGATTAAAATTGAACCATCAGTGCAAATGTTAAGGTAGATTTTATCTTCATTTTAGATGCGGCATTCTGTAGGAACACAGCACAAGCCCACAATTTGCTTGTGTTAACTGAGTCACTGTTTAGTTCCAGTTTGACATTTGTGATACAGAGGTAGTTCTTTCAGTGCTGGGAGATAGAGTTATAATGATCTCTTCACAGGCCATTGAATATTTTACTGTGTTCCCCAATATCTTTTCCCAAAGATCAACCGTTACTCTGTATGGCAGGCAGGCTGATTGGGACTGAAATAATTTGGAAAGACTGTACTGGGATGTCAGGTGAATTCATATATACCTACAAAGAGGTTAATACAGAGGTGACACTGTTTGTCACCTCTCTCTGCACTTGCTGATGCTTCTGCTATAGTATAATAGTTACTAGGCTCCCCTTACACATTTAACCTCTCCTGAGAAAATATCTACACTGTCATCTTAAATTAGGACTGAATATTTCAGTTTACTTCAAACTACCTTATGCTAGTTGATACTGCAAATAATCCCCAGCTGAACCCCTGCCATCAGTGACATTAATGGGTAGACTATTGGTTTCCACAGATCTTCATATATAAACTCTTTGCTCCACATAGGCCCAAATCCAATGATATTGTGGTCTATTTTCACCTTTTTTTTTTTTTTTTCCCCAGAACTTTAAATTAACTCATTTTACTGTCATAACATCTATCGTAGTTTCCCAAAGCAGGAAAAGTCTATGCCCTCTCTAGTAGAGAAAACAGATTATTTAGGTTTTACGTATTACTTGCTCTTCAGCATCAGCATCAATAGCAATATAATTACAGTTTCATTACGGCTGCCACATAGAGATTGTTTACTACAATGGTAGTCTTCTCAAAAAACCACAATGCTTAATTTAGAAAAGGGCAAGACAAGAAGGAACAGGAAAAAAAAAAAAAAATTTTTTTTTCTCAGTTTTCATTGCTTGTGGGTTTTACCTGAAAAATCATAAGGGTTTTACTTATTTCCAATGTTTCCCCTTTTTGTGAAGATCTTCTTAAATATTTAAAGATCTTAAAAAAAAAAAAAACAAAAACAAAACCACCCTCACACCCTTTGAATAGCAGGGAAGAAAGCAGGAAGAAGATGGTTTTTAAAACTAGCAATTGCCAGTCAGAGCTGGAAGAGGTACACATCCCACGGACCAGTAAGAGCAAGGCTGCTCCATGAGCAAAGATAAGCTGGGAGCTCAGGACAACCCTAACACAAATGAGGCAGTGCACTCTGACCCAAACACAGTCCCATAGCACCTGAGCAGCATGGGCAGAGCAGGTCCCATAGCAGCAGCAGGCTGTCAACTCTCTCTTGACCATCAGCCAAATACAAGGCCTCATGTCTGGCACAAGGCCAATTCAGAAAAGCCAGGAAAGAGGACAGGGCAAGCAAGGACCAATGCTGAGCATAAGCTACTTAGAGCTCAGAGCAGGGCTGGGTACATGGGTCTGAGCTGAGATGGGCCTCTTAGGCCGTGATCAGAGAGCCTGAGTGGATGCCCCAGGTGAGTGTCCCATCCCAACAGATGGGATGAGTTAACTCTGAAAGTTACACACGCCCTGACTCAACAGATGAGACCAGGTGTGAGTTAACTCTGGGTTAATTCTGCGCGGTTATGCGAAGTGAATGAGAGACAATCACTCCAGGGAGTCCAATTCAATTATGAGTTTTACTAAAAGTACGTGTTGGAATACTAGTTACAGTGAATAGTGGCTTGGCAAAAGTATTTTATGATATCACAGAACTTATTAATACATTAACAGCAAAAGTCCTTCTACGAGTGTATGGGAATGTTGCACAAGGTTGGTGAGGAGTTTAGTTAAATGTAAATATGTGCAGAGTGACTTGCACCTGTCTGTAGAGAAAGCACATACATCACACTAATTGTTTTACTGACCTTGTGTGCTTGATGAGTAGTACCTCTGTGTTAGATTACATAGGACTGTGAGAAACCCCAGGCACCTTATCACCACATCTGAGATTCCTGCTTTGTTGTGAGAAAGAGCGGGAGGCTGCGCCTGCCTGAAGCCTTGAAATGCAAGCGAGCTCAGCAGGCCCAGTGATCTTCAAGCAGGGCTGAACTTATCAGCACCTGCATTCCCGCTTGTTACCTTTGCACAGGAGCTTACGTGCTATTTTGGAGATCCCCCAGTAAAGAGGTAACCAAAATAAAACTTGCTCTTTGCAATGCATTCAATGGCCTCTGGCTCTTCTTGCAACGTGCCTGTGTATATGTACACACGAGCGATGCATTGGCGACCACTAGTAGCTATAATACAAAATTTAACGAGAATCCAACAGCGGAGCTTAAGATTATGTTACTCTTATATGTTCAAAAGGAAAAGAGAGAGAATGGTAGAGAGGGAAAGAAAACTAAGGTATAAGAGATAGAGAAAGATATAAAGAAATTGGGGTATAGAAGAAAAAAGAGAGAAGGAAAGGGCAGAGAGGAAGGACGAAAGAAAAGAGTGAAGGATCCAGCCACTCTTACGGCTCCGCAGTGTGGATCACAAGACTTGTATGATGATATATGACTTCAGGTGTCTCACGGCAAGGATATTGGAGTTTGTAGTTCAGGAGCACAGCATCCTCCGGTGTCTGGTCCAGTTCCCATGGCGAGGCTGGTGGGCGGAGGGTCCTCAGGGTGGTGTGTTCCCTACCAGTGCTGTTTTAGGTGCGCTTTTTTATAGCTCTCCGAGGAAAGTCTGGGGGGAAAGTGGTGATTGCGAAAGATCGACAAGTCTCAACAAGTCTCGGACCATGTTGAAGGGTCTCAGCCTTTCCCCTCTGTGTGCCAAGCTGGGCATATCAGAAGATGGAGCTATGTGCCCTCCGGCACATCCTCCACCTCCAGTATCGGCCAGCCAGCCTGGGCTGTGGCTCGTTAACTTGTCGTTGATATGGAAATCACAGTTCACCCTCTCTGTCATCTCCTGTGGCTGGATGAACTGGTTTCGGCACAATGTTTTGGACATGATCCTTATCCTTACACAACAGTGAGGCTGACCAGAGTCATTAAAATCTGCTGCTGCATTCAGGGTTCTGACAGCACAACTCCAGCTGTCTGTACTACTTTATCTATTTTAAAGTTAACATTTATCAAGGAAAAATACCTATTACAGATTGGAAAGACTGTTGAAAGTCCACCTAGGATAGTGACAACAGCAACTGGCAAGGGAAGTGTGTATTAGTGCAAGCACAAGTGCTGCAGCTCTGAGGGAGCCCAAGATTTCATAAACTGAATGTGGTTTGCATTTGAAACAGTCAATAGAATTCTCTGCCATTAATTTATCCAGCCTCTGGACTCGCTGTAGACTTTAGTATCCATAACATCCTATGGTAATGAATTTCAAAGCTTATCTACATGTTCCCAGGGGATTCAGCTATATTTGTTAAACCTGGCTCCTACTTCATAGAAAAGTTCAGTGACTGCTTCTTGTTAGCAAGTATTGGGACTCTGGAGCATCATAATGGGTGCTGAGCACAACATTCAGATTATATATGTAACTTGAAGATATACTTCAGGGCAACTATAGTCTGGGTCCATGGAATGGATGTTCATTAGAAACTGGAACACAGTGCTCCTGCAGCACATTTTTCAGTTTACTTTCACCTGACAGAAATACAATTTATATGTGCTCTGATTGAAAACAAAGAGCTTTAAGGGAAGACAATCTTAACTTCAAACAAGCATCCTCATATTTCAATCCAAAACACGGACACACCCACTGAGAAATGCATCCCAATTTATCTGCTGTAAACTGTCATGATGCTATAGACTTCCCTCAAAACCACTCCTTTCCCCCAGATTTTTTTTTCCTGGGCTGAAAAATCCTGGTTTACTTACTCGTTGTAAAACATATATTCCATACTCGTTCATCCTTATTGCCCTTGCCTGAAACTTCTTGGTTATATTATCTCCAAGAGAAAAAAAACAGCAAATAACATTCAAGATGTAACAAGCAAATCAGAGATTTCTGTTTGGGAAGACAAAAAGCATGTATTTACACTTCAAATACCCTCCCAATACCCAGTACATAAAGTGTTTCTTGAACCAAAAGCATGATGTACACTATTAATTTATTTCTTACTTTATACCAGGAAGAATGAAGTAAAGATTTTCAGTATTAAAATACTATAAGAACTGATCATATAATTTTTAAGATATTGGCAGTCCTAGAACAGTTATTTCTTTGTGGTAAATTCTGGAGTATTTTGAATTAATTACAAAAACACAGATAGTCATTGTTGAGCATACCTACTAAAACATTACTGCTAGTATTGTTTTTATGTAATTGCTGAAAAGTCTATTTTTTTTTTTTTACAAACTTCAATTTATGTATTCTTCAATTAATAAATAACATTTTTTGTTCTGAAAAATTATCTACAGCCTCCTCTAGATGAGGAGAATTTATGTGGATTTCTTCTCTATTTTTTACATTTTCCAGTTCTGCTTCCAGAAAATTGCACGTGTTGATGTAATGCCCAAGGGAAGAAATGAACAATTTACAGCAATATTATCTATAAAATGAAAAATAAGTTAAATTGAATTTGCATCAAAAATTTGTTCAAACTGCATGTCAATGCTGTTTTATTTTTGTCATCAGCAAACAGAATGAATTCATTGTAGAAACAGCTAATCACACAAATAAAACAAATCACTGACTACGTCAGAAGGCTTACTGTTCAAAACAGGATATTTAAATAACAGCTTCTGATCTGTGGAGATTAAAATTTCTTTTATTTGTTTGTACATTATTAAAGCACAGTCTGTAATCACTGCAACACTGCAGAAATATAGTTTCTTTGGCGTCTAGTCATTCGCAATGGTAAGAACTAACTGCATATCAAGCCAATGTTCACAACAGTGAAACTGCTGCAGATTTACAAAATGTACAGACACAATAATTTAAGAATTTAATGGGGTTCACTGTCTTAAAGTAATAATTTGTTCCAGTGATTTTTGATAATGACAGGAAAGGAACATGCAGAACTCTTGCAGGAAAAACAGTAATGATTAAGAAAAATCAAAGAATTCCACTCTTCAGATATATTTTCTAATTCCATTAGTAATTTTAAGGCTTGTACAAGGAAGATTCAAATGTCTTCTTCTCTGACTCTTCTTGCTGTAAATTTTAGACTAACTGTAGCTTTTTCTTGTTTCTCAATTTCTTTCGATAGCTAACTATATGTAGAATGGGCAACAGATGCCATAACTACTCCGTTTTAAGCAAATCGAGCCTCTAACAGCTCAAACAGTGCTCTACACGTCGATTTGCTAACTCTTCTGTTGTTGAATTCTGTCTTGGGCTGTGATTGTGTCTTTTTCTCTGTAATCAAGGTTTTCTTGCCTAAACTGTAGTGTTGTTATGAGGTACTGCGGTTTCAGTTAATCCACTTTTCCAGGGGAAAGGTATTTTATCAAATAGTGAGACAAAAAAGTTGGATCTCGATCTCATTATCATCCTGGTTTCAGAGGAAAAGAACAATGAGCAAAACATGTATGTGTTATGGGAAAGAAATTTGGGTAGAAAACTTTGATTTATGGAGTTTTCAAATGTCGTATAAAGTATTAGTAGATCTTTTATATTTTTATATTATTCCTATAACTTTAATATCTATCACAGCAGATGAAGTAGCTTTTATTTGTATTCGACTGGAGATTTTCAGTACAATTTGTTTTATATAAAGCTCAACGTAATATTTTCTGTCTTCAACAGAAAGACCTATAAGGGTTTTTTCATCTGAAAGCTCTCTATAGAGATCTAAGATCTGAATGAAAAAAAATATACCAGGATTTTTGATTACACTGTGT
Organism: Pampusana beccarii; assembly: GCA_013399365.1. Lineage (NCBI taxonomy): Eukaryota > Metazoa > Chordata > Aves > Columbiformes > Columbidae > Pampusana > Pampusana beccarii. The sequence goes on along the minus strand of VWYH01006563.1, from coordinate 84,288 downwards.
AGAATGCTTCAGAGAACAATGTTCGAATTTAATAGAGGAATTTTGTAAATATTTCACAACAGATGTTGAAAAGCCAACTCATTTTACACATATTAAACACTTTAAAAGCCCATTTTTACAATATTAAAATTTTACAATGGTTTATTTCAAATTGAATAAAACTATTCAAATAAACCTTTCATCCATGAGACTGTATATGGCAAGGATTCATTTAATATAATGTATATTGAGCTTGCATTCAAAAGTCTTTCTCCTGTCTGGATCATTTATTTTAAAGGTAGAAGTCTGAACATTTATTTCTCTAGGGATTTTTTTTTCCTATTATACCGTTGGATTACAATCCTAAATAACATTTTATTGCTAATCTACATAGCTGAAGATTAACTTGATATGATATGATATTATTTTAAATAAACTTTTTTCTATAAATTTTGAACATATTCTGCTGAGATAGGCTGGCCTTGCAGTTAACAGCTATAATTTCATTTTCTAAAATCCTTGTATTATAATTAGGGATAAATAAATAAAGGTAGACTATTCCAATGAACCAACAATTTGCCTGCTGTAGTTACAGCTGGCTGGGATTCGTGTTTGCCTGATATATTCCCACAGGTGGTTTGTCATTGCTTGAGTAGAGACTGGCTTGGAGTAATAAACATGTAGCTATAATGCTGGTTGGTATTAGGCAAATTCTAACTCAAGTCCTCTGGGCAAAAGTTTGTAAAGTTAAAGCTTGGGATAAAACAATTCATTGGAACTGGAGAAAACAGGAAAGGAAATTTTGGAAAGCAAAGGTCTGAGATTCTGAGCAGATATTATTTTTTCCATATTTTTATTATTTTATGAAAATAATCTAAAGAATTATCAGAAAGTTAGACAAATTTTGGGAATGCATTATAAAAACATTCCAACAGGCAATTCCTGACTAAATTTTTAATTTTCCTTTCTTTTTCCTTTTTGTCTTGATGTAGCAAGGAACTTCATATGATATACATTTTTATAATCATTCATTGATGTTTTATACCCATTCATAGACAATTGTGTCTATCATGATGCTACTTAACCTCAGTGGGTTACTGTAACGCTTAAAGCCAAAGTAAAAATGTATATTTACCTTCTGTTAACAGGTCTACAGTAATCTGGTATAGTTATTTTCTGTACAATTGTATAGATATATTCAGGGAGACAGTGCTGGACTTTTTCAGTACCCCTGAGAGAGAGTTTGAAATACACAAGAGCATGTAATATCTTATCATAGAATAATTTCAATTTTATCCATTCTTTATTTTAGAAATAGAGATTTCCACAGAGGGGAGAAATCAGAACTGCTCTGCAGGGTCCAATCAGATTTGAGCTTATTCACTGGTGTTCAAGAGTATTCAAATGCTATGAAATGATTAAGAAGAAAGTATTCTCCTGGGATACTATACTCCTTTCTACTACTGGTTATCTATCAGGCAAGTAGGCCAGCTTCGTGTCTATATCTTTACATATAATAATTTATGATGAAACTATTTTCTTTTATTATCTTTAAAAATTTGCACTTCAGTTTTCAATAGGTTTATTTAACTGGATACATTTAACTGAGAAATATTTTACTGCGTAGTGATTTTTATACTGCAAGAAGTAGAAAGAAACCTTTTATCTATTCCCATGCTTTCAGACATTCTAATGGAGATGCCTTTACTGAATATGCTAAATATTGTCCCCAGAATAATGAAAAATTTATCAGGATTAGAATGGGGAGGTGTCTAAGAAAAGAATCTTTAGTAGCAACATGAAGCAAGAGCATATGATGTTCACAAATTGTGCTTTGCAGAGACAGTACCTATACGAGATTTGAAGAAAAAAGGAGGTATCAAAGGAAGCATTTTGCCTGGGACTAGGCAACTTTGAAATTACTGATATGCAGCCAGAGAAATATTGCCAAACTAATATCAGTTTGCTGTTGGGACAGGGCATTTCTCACTCTGAGCCTGAGAGATGTAGCTTGATACCAGGTCATGAGTAGGCAGTGTAGTTCACAGGAGAGGAAAGATTTTGATGAAAAGAAGTACAGGCTGCTGGGATCTGGGAGGCTCAGGGAAGTAGAAGAAAAAATCACATTCATTTTTAGAAAGAAGGAAATGAGGAGTAATCTGTCTCTCTGCTTTTCGTTTAGTTCCACATAAGGAAATTATTGTTCTTTATCTTTCTATGGTAAGGAATGAGCAAAAGGCAACAATGAAACTTTTCAAGCAGAAGTGGAGCTATTGCTGCAAAATAGATTAAAATACTGATGTAGCATGGAAATGACAGGGAAAGGGAAGAATAACCCAAGATAGTAGTTACAGCTTTGCAATGATATAGTGTATTTTGATAAAACTTCACTGATCTATTTTAAGACAGAAGTCAAGCATTAGATTGGGTTTTCCAGTCCAATCTGCAGCAGTATAAACCCATGACAGGTTTGTGTTCTCACTGCATATTTGAGCATATATCAGCTAAAGCTACAGTATAGCTGGATTTCTTCTTGTCCTGTGAAAAACATATGCGATTTGTTTATGCTCAGTTTTGGCGTTTTCACCCCAGAAGAATCAATAAATTTTATGGTCTTTTCTATCACCTTGAGTGCTGTTCCTGTTATGTAAACTAGCTTTTTTTTTTCCTTTTTTTTTTCTTAATTCCATTGTACTCTGCCATATGCAGCTTTTCTTTTAAATTGTTCATTTAGTCTTATTGTGAAAGATGCACATCAAAGCTAGAGTTGTAAAACTGACTAAGTATGAACAATAGAAAAGCTTGCATTCAATTAAGATGCAGATTTCAGATTGCTACATTGCTTGAAAACTGATGTTTCTCTCTTATAGTAGTACTTCTCATTGAATGGAAAAAATACTATCTTAATTACATTTCCAGAACATCTAATTTTTAAAGGAAAAACCACTTACTGAGGAAACAAACATAAATGACTTAAACTTGTTACTTAATATAAACGTCAGATAGGATTTTTCCCTCTCATGTCAACCTCTTAGCAATTTAACAAAGACGTTCTCTTTAGAACTTAAGGCAGAAATGCCTTGCAAAGCTGAGAATTTTGAAATCATAAAACCCTGATATGATCAGTGAAGGTGTTTGGAGGTAGAGGTGCAATCAAATACATCAAATACAATTATTTAGTCACTGGCTGAGCAGGACATTGAAGAGTATATCGTTATCCTTCCAGAGAAAAAGAGACTTAAAGCCCTTCAATGAGTCAAGTTATTTAACTGTGAAGCAAAACTCACACTTCTTCATTTTTATTCATGTAAATATGCAAGATAAGTTAAGAGACAGAAGATGAAAAGCTGATGGCAAATTTTGTGAGCTTCTTTAGTACCTTCAGGGACTACTTGTGATTTAACTTATTTAATAACATGAGATCTAGGAATGCAGCTGCCCCATAAAAGGACTGTGTATTCTGGGGCAGCAATTTGTACTCAGGAAGTTCCTTCCTTAAACAGCTTAATGCAGTTTGAACAAGGTACTTTTTCTTCGGTAACAGAATTCAACCCTTACAACCTTCATGCGTCTGTGCACTGACGTGTAGGTGTTGGCATCATCTGCTGTTCCTTTCCCAAAGGCGGACTGAAGTTAAATTGGTTAAGAGGATTTTATTTTTTTCCTGCAAAGATTATCCCTATAAAGAATAATTCAATTTCAACAAATTATTAATTGATAGACTAGAATGCTAAACAAACAAAAACAGGATTCCAATGTACATGCATGAATGTTGTGTATATATACACACACTACAGGAAGGTATTAATTTATTATACAATAAGATTATTAATTCAGTACTGAATGTACAAGTGAGTTATTAGGCTTTTATACTAAATCTCTTCTGTACACATGAGCAAAGGGACATTAACATGGCAGCCTCTTCCTTCCTTGCCACTTTATCAGATTTTCAGCTTTACGGAGAACTGAATGAAAATGTGTATCAATTACCTAGATCTGTCCTGTATATTACGATATAGAAGTTAGTGCTTTATTTATTAGCTAAATTAAATCAGAATATTTCCAACATCCTAAGGAAAAAGAGTAAGATTATAATTTCTTTTAATAATGTTTTCTAGAAAGGAAGGGAGAAACATGCAAGGAAATACTAGTCAGACAATAAAGCATGACAGAACTACGACAGCCTGTGTAAAGTATGGATAACATGGGTGGCAGAAGCTCTCTGGACTTTGATCCTACTGCTGCTGCATTGGCAACTAGATGGTGTGTAATCACATGCAAACTCTACTTAATATCTTCAGTTGCTGGAAAGAGTTAGAGCTGTTATGCTTTAGGGATGATACACAAGCATCCCTACCTTCATGATACGGAGTAGTTCTGATAGGGTGGAACAACTGTGGCACATGCAGAAGTTTACCTATTAAACAGCAAGAGTCTTTGAAAATATACATAGGCAGGGATATTTTGAAAGTTTGAAACAAACATACTGTCTTGTCTTGAGGTAAAGCCTTAGCTCTTTCATCCTCCACCATATTCAATTGTCTGTTATGAAACAGGCAGTTTGCAATTTTGCTCAAAATTAGACTACTTTAATACATGTAAAAAGCTGTTTATTCCAGGCTATTTCTCATGAATAGCAGAATTATAATTAATCGTGTTTAAAGAAAATAAAATAAGAGGCAGATTCAACTTGGAAACTTTATGCAACAACTGCATTATCCAAACAAATCCTAAAATGTTCTTAAACTGGAGAAAAGCTAGAAATCTTAGCTAGAAGCAGATATACCTTTTTCTAATAATACTATAAAGAGGGACACTATCTAAGTCCTAAATCAAGAGATTGACAGAAGGGGGAAGGGAACTCAAAATTCTCATATTAGATAATAATTTTGCTCAGATTAGCTTAAAGGTATAAAACTGAGCCAAGAGCAATGACCTTATAATTAATACAAGTGGCTAAGAAAAGAATGAAATATTTGCACTTTGCTTTCATTTCTATTTTCACTCTGTGATATCTAATATACAACTCAATTAAATAAACATATTTGGAAAATTACAAAGTATTATTGACATTTTTATATAAACAATGAGTATTTGATTATTCTAGCACAATAACTTGCATCCATCAGTTATTCAGTTTGAATGTTTTCCTTGGTTGCAGGAGATGAGTGCTTTGTGAGAGAATTCTTTAAGACAGGGGTGTCAAACTCATTTTCACCGTGGGTAATATCAGACTCGTGATTGTCTTCAAAGGGCCAAATGTCATTTTAGGACTGTATAAATGTAGGAGTAGTTACTGTTACACAATCCTAAAATTACATTTGGCTCTTTCAAGGCAACCATGAGGTTGATGTGGTCCCCGGTGAAAGTTATTTTGACACCCTTGCTTTAAGTGAAGTTTAACCAACATTTCAAATGCATCTACAGAACAAATTCCTTAGAAATGTAAGAGAATTCAGGTTCTATCTTTCCTATTTCTAATCATAGAATATGTCGAGTTGGAAGAGGACCCATAAAGATCATTGAGTCCAGCTCCCTGCTCCCTGCAGGACAACCTAAAACTAAATCAGGTGACTGAGAGCATCATCCAGACACACCTTGAACTCTGACAGGCTTCAATGACTGGCCCTAAAACTGAGTCTTGGGTACCCCACTAGTGATTGGCTGTCAGCCTGATGTAACATCATCAAAATATATATTTTGACTTCCATATTTTAAGGAAAAGTATTAGTAATGATGATGATGACGATGATGATGGTGATGATGATGATAATGGTTTGTCTCCTAATGACATATACGATTAATTCTGTGCTGTCTTGTATGGCTGAATTAAATGAAATTATTTCAATTGTGTTAGCATAAGCACTTAGAGAGGCCCAAGGAGGTCTTAATCCTTACTTTTCGATTTCTTGTTTTCCTTTTTTTTGTCCAGGAGCTTCTTCTATACAGATCAAATGCCAGGTTCTTTTTCTCAGTTACTTAATATTCCTAATGACTTTGTATGATCATGAAATATCACCTTTCACCTGTCTAAAGAATTTTAGAAAAGGAACAAAGGCCCATTTTAGAACAGCTAGACTTAGAATATTTATCTGTGCATATTTACAACCTATGAAATTTTGACAGGTCAGAATGTCATGTCATTTTGCCTGTACCTAACTCAGAGAAAATTAATATTACTATTTCTTCTTCTCTCTCCTCTAGTTAAAGAAAACTGCCCCTCATCATCAATTATGATATGATATAAATGTCTTGATTATTCAATGAAGGGAACACATGCTGTGTTTGGATAAAGTGGCATTTAACAGTATTGATTAACACAAGTGAACACTGAGCACTGTGACATCATCCAACAGAAATAGTTTGCCAAAATCAATGTCGGCTAAGTTCAGGAGCCAGAAGGTACCACAACATGCAGCTTCCTCCCTACCAGAATCTAAGTAACTGCACCCTGAGAGTACACAGAAATTCTGTGTTTCCATTTCTACCTTCCAATATAGCATGAAAAGGAGGAGGAAAGGGAGAGAAATGTCCAGCCAGTATTTCATGGTCATCTTCACCAATTACAGCTTGTGAACTTATAATAAAGAATTATATTTAAGCATATGTGCATACATGCGTATGTGGAGAGAGAATGTATGTTCATCACAATATGTACTAGTGTTGTAATGATTACATATATTTCAGTGCAGCTTCATGAATTCACACCAGCTTTGCTATAAAGGCATGAATATTATTTTATCTATACTATCTATGCATCCATGTGCAATTATTATGGCTCATACACAAATTATCTAATGCCTTAGGTAACTGGTTTTGACTTGTGAACTGTGTGATGTTTCAAAGAAAATGAACATTTATCATTGGACCTGGAAAACAAGCCTAGATGATGAAATACTTTCATAGAGCAAAAGAATAACCAAGACCATCTTTTAATGTACTGAACTCTAAGTCATTTCAAGAGTTACAAAAGAGGTGTTAACTGGTGTCTGTAAAAAGTTTGGTCATCAAGTATGGTAAAGGTATACAGAATTAAAAGCTCACACACTAACATCTCCTTCACTCCGTATGAAATTTTTTATGCTGATGTCACATTATGATGCTTTATATTAACGACATGAAAAAATATTTGAATAAGAAGTGGCTTTAAAGCCTACTACTGTCAACAACTGATTGTTAGCCAATGCTAATTACATTCCCTCAGCCAAAATACAATATTTGGATTAGTGGAGTGGAAGTATGCATTATTTGCCTTGAAGGTGTAGGAATAGCAGCAACCTTAATTAAGGAAAATTTATTTTTTGAAAATCAACCAATTTTGACTCACCCTCTCTGAGACATTAACCTGTTTGTCATGCTCTCAGCTGTCCCCACAAAAAACTGACTTGCAGCTGTGCTGCAGTGCGCTGATGGCTGTGCACAATAATCGACTGCACAGAAGAATGGTGAAGACTGTATGCCTTGAGTTTCGACTTCAAGCAGTAAAAAGCCTAAGGTCCTGCTGTCAGCTGTAGTTCATCTCTTGGATTCCTTTCCTTTCCTTTCCTTTCCTTTCCTTTCCTTTCCTTTCCTTTCCTTTCCTTTCCTTTCCTTTCCTTT
>VWYH01006563.1:46410-76014 GCA_013399365.1 Pampusana beccarii | reverse complement strand
CTCCTCTCCTCCCCCCTCCCCCCCTCCTTCACTCCCCCCCCCTCCTCCCCTCTCCCCTCCTCTCCCCTCCTCTCCCCTCCTCTCCCCTTTCCCCTTTCCCCTCCTCCTCCCCTTCCTCCTCCTCCCTCTTCCTCCCTCCTCCTCTCCTTTCCTTGAAATTAATTTAAAAACAGATGTACAGGAAGCAAAACTATCTGCAAAATCAGGTCAAATTTGAAAGTTTTCAACCAGAAAAAGAGAAAGAAAAATTTTGGTAACACAGTATTTTTTTATTTAATCAAATGAATTTTATTTCACTTCAAACAAATTGACATTCTCTTTCTTCTATCTAGAGCTTTTCTCTCTACTATTAAAATGAAAAAATAATTGCTTTTCTAATTCTAGGAATTTCTGTATATACAGCAGCTGAAAGAATGAGATTCTTTAATTCCTATGATATTCCTATACAGCTGAAAGAGTGAAATTATATCCCATTTTATGATCTGAGTGGGCTCAGTCAAACAGTTGAAACTTTCTGGCATACAAGCAATATTTTTTGACACAAAGTGTCAAGGGCACAAAGATGTTATGTTTTTCTGGTGAACTTTATGGACATAATAAAGGCAAACACTCTACATTTAATAGCTTTAAGATTGTTGTGGAATACTAATGCTTTAGCTTTTTATGGTTCCATAGCAGACTAATGTTTTGCTTTACATAGATATGCTTGTGTTTGAGTTTATTCAATGCTGCATCAACATTTCTACATAAAAACTGCTACAAGTAGATGTTGCAGGATGTTAGTGAGGTTCTGTCTGTGTAATGGCCTGAATCAGTCTTACGCTGAAGGATTAGAATCAGTGCAGCACGGCCAGCTCACCTTGCTTCTACAGAAAGGTGTTAATAGCTCATGCACCAACATCCATGGCTTCAGTATCTTCTAACTTCTGTAGAAAATGTGTTAAAACTTCAGAATCAGAAAAACCTCCAACTTTTGGAGCAGCTTTTCAATACAACTCAGGACATTGTAAGCTCTCAACCTATTGGGGTCAACTAAGGTTCATAAAGTAGAAGTTTAGTAGATAGAACAAGACAAAAAACTCAAAAGGCCACAGCATGTTATCAAATTGCAATAGCTCAGTGAAGAACAGAAATAACATGCAGTGAAGAAATCCCTATACAAATTCTTGCAGTATAAAAGTGAAAGAAAATATCTAACATCACCTTAAGAAACAGTGCAGGAACCTAAAGCTGTTAGTACCTCACAGAAGTCAAGGCCCTTTTTGGCAAATAATGGGAACCATTGAGGTCTAAAAAGAGATCCCAGCCTGTAAGACAAATTATCATAAATACAACAATGTTGATGGATTATAAAGAAAGACATAACTAAGTGTTCTTAACATAGTAGCAGAAATCCATATTGAAATAGACATTATTTTCTTAATTTTCATCCTGAGTCATATACTTACATTGCACAAAGTATCTAGTATAATATGGTATTACAGAATTTTCATGGAACTTTGCATGTATTAAAACAAACAAACAAACAAACCCCAACAAACAAGCAAACAAAAAAACACAAAACCAAAACACCAGGCAAAAAATACACAACAAAAAAAACCCAGCCAGCCAACCAACCAAAACCCCTCCAGTCAGCTATTAATAGCAACTATTTAACTTATTTAACTTCAGAACTGAGTCCATGAACTGGTAAGATAAAAATTAGGAATAGAATTCTTGTATATGGTACCATACCAGAGAAAATGCAAGAAACGTGTCATCTGAAAATACAGAAAAATAAATTCACTCATACTGAGAACAGGAATCTTTCATTTGACATGGCTATCTTCTTGAGTCATATTGTTTTCTTTAAAGGTTTTTATTATTTCATATTCTACAAAATATGTTTTTTATCTTTAAAATGCTAGTAAGCCTACCTTTTGGTCTACTTTTGAAACTCTGAAATATAAGAATCTACCAAAAGACTTTCCTTCATTTAAATTCTTTGCTAATACATTTGTGATACACAGCTTCAAAATGATGAAAATGTGAATGATTCTGTCACCAACCTATATATCTACAGGTTTATTGCCTCAAAACTTCTTCTGAAATCTATAATAAAAAAATTACTAGTTCTATTTGAAAGTTAAATAGAAAAGATAAACAAGCAGACAAGTCTGTGTGTACCTACCTCTGTGGTGAAGAGGCAAAAAAGTGTAATCCCCCAGTGCAAAAGTTGGAAGACTACTGCTCTGAAGGACTAAATCCAGAGCAAACATGTTGAACAAATCACTCTAATTACTATGCGATTTTCTGAGTGACATTTAAGCAATATGACAAGAACGACAAATAGAATTACAATACAATATTAGAAATGTAAGATTTTCCTCAGAGCAAAAAGTTCGAGGCAAGTTTTGCATAAGAAGTGGGTGTTAGATGTCAGAAACAAGTAATGGGCATAGCAAGACACACAAGCCTAGAAGGGAATCTCCTACACTCTCGCTTACTGTTTACTAACATAAAAGCTATAATCTTTCTCTGAAAAAGTTTACTACATTTGTTTTGATGTGTTATTAATCACAGAGTAGTTAAATGCATCAATAATTTTCTTTTTAATGAAAAAATCTACTATGTGATTCTTTCTGAACTTAGTCTGCTAAGATCCTATACTCTGCAAAACTCTTGAAAATGTATTTCAGAATATGTCCGTGTGGTCTGGACTCAGCAATACTTTTATCCAGATCTTCATCTTGCTCTGTGCATTTACTTCCTGATGTGAATGGTGGTTCCCTGATCAATACTCAATATAATGAAGATTATATGAAAAAATGCAGACATGTATTTGTGTTACTTCAACACATTATACAAAATGCATTTTGAAAACTAAAAATCAGCAGCTGTTACTGCACTAAATTATGACATGGCTTATTACAAAGAACATTACTTCAAAGTGACTCCTAAAGATTGTAGTATGTTACATACCATCTGTTGGTTCCTGTTTGGCTGGACTTTTTTGTCTGATTTAATTACAGCAGAATGCAACTTCGCTCTGTGCGACTGAACAGTTAAAATTTGTGTCTGAATGAGAATGTTTCTTGAAGGTTCAGAGGAACACAAGGATCAGACCAAGCTTTACCATTGATTTCAACAGTGAGGGACATACTAAAGTGAAAATACAATTTAAAAACAAGTACTACATATGGACAAATAACTCTTCTCCTCCTTCCAATTAAAGGAAGTAGAATCCCAACGGGAAAAGAAATATCTGTCCCATCCCACTCAATTAAATTTTGAATACTCTGTGCGGTAACCAGGAGTAACGACAATTACTCAAAAAGTTCAATTAAATATTTAATTTACTAAAAACTCAATGAAATTACAGCAAATAATGGCTTGGCAAAAGTTTGTAACTATATCATAAAACTTTAAAAGATTTCACCAACAAAACTCACAATGATATTACCGTTATGTGCCCAGAATAAAGTTAGGAAGAGAGAGAAAAAAAAGAGAGATAGATTAATATATCAGAAGAAAGCTAAGATTTCACCTCTCCAAGGGTCTGTTGATCCAGCAACAATCTCTGTAACTGTCTTGGTGGTGGAGGCAATGAAACTTCACTCCAGTGTCCCAAGTGAGGAGTTTTTTTTATACTTAGTTCATTTGCATGAGAAATAGGAGAGGGCACCTTGTCTCCTCCCTCTGTTTGCTCATCATGTTAATTAAGGAGATTGTTCCAGAAAAAGGTCAGTGGTCTCAGAAGTGAATGGAAGCAAGCTGGTTGGTCCTCTAGGGATCAATCTCTACACTATGCTTTACCTAGCTGGTCTTCGATTGCTGAATGACCCTGCCTTTGTTCAAGACCAATTAATGTGAGCTCAAGGAAGAGATACCGTTAATGCCTCAAAGACGGATGCCTTCATTTACAGTTAATAGATAGGCCACAAGGAAGACGTAAGTCCTGTCTCCACAGCACTTATCTATTCCTTGCTGCCAGAGGTTGCAAAAACCAGATGTTTTAAGGCATAACAAGGTGCATACCATGTCCACCACAATATCTTGCCTGAAATATCCTCATGGTGCCTGCATGTCTCTCAGCAGCTTGAGTAGACATTATTCTCTGCACCCAGCTACCAAGAAGTCACACTGTGAAGCTCCTTTATGTTTGTTCTAGGAATATTCCAGAGGCAGTGTGCCTCATCAGCCTCCAAGGCTAGGAGTCATCTTTGCACATAGTTTCACATTTGTAGAGACACTTCACTGCACTTGTGTACCAGGCTTGTTACAAGCAGATGTGCAAGGAAAATATGAGTGACAGTGAAATTGCTTGAGGATGGCAAAGGAGGAGCAAAGCACATACAGAATTTTGAATGACTTAATAGTTTTACTGGAACTTATACTACGTGGTGGTGAAATACAGTGCCTTCTTTCCTGGCAAGTAAAATTTAACAGCTTTGGACTCTCCATCAGAGTCTTAGACCCCTTCATCCCATCCATACCAGATTTTTCACCCAGCCACTTGCAGTTGTCCTGACTGGTGCACATGGAAATTTTTCTGATGCCGTTCTCTTCTCATTCTGGCATCCTGATTGACTCAGTCCCAGTTTTCAGTTTTACCTCCCTGATCCTAATCCCATCTCAGTGTTAATTTCTCTGGTTTCAGTCTGGTGGCTAACCAGCTCCATGTAAATTATAGTCTTCCAATTTGCAACACCTATTTGTAATGGCCAGAAGTTACAGTGGTACCCTTTGTGGGAGAAGGCCATGGACCTCCATGTGCTGGTCACAAAGGGTGATACATGCTTGAGCAGGGACACCCCCGAGGGACCATGGCTGTGGGTCACCTATGCTGAGGCTGGGACAATAGTGAAGGCCCACACCAACAGTGGCCCACAGCAGAGCAGAGACATTCATGAGGTACGATGGCCTGTGCATGAACCATGCAAAGACACCCCTGAATTGCAGCCTGTGGGCAGTCCATGCCAGGGAGGGAACAGACCTGAGGCAATCCAGAGCAGAGACACAGAACAGGGTGACAGGAAACCGTTATTAGGGAACAGACTGCCTTAGTTGGTTGAACTATTCGATATACTACCTCTCATAGAACTTGTTTAGAAACTGCTTATATAGAACTTGCTTAACATAACTCACTTAACATAAGTAACTGAGTTTGGTTAGGCTGCAAGCTGTGAACTTTACAACTTTCTGCCTCATTAAGCAAGGAAGGTCCCCAGAGTCTGTTCAGGAAAGAAGATAACGGATCCTTTGGTCATCAGCAGAAGCTGTATCCCAAGAGACATGTAAGGGAAGGTGAGAAACAGAAGAATGTCTTGGTTATTGCCAAGAACTTATTTTTCTCCTCAGCTGCAGGTGCAAAATAACAACTGATGTACAGGATCTGGAACTAACGTCCAGTCTGGTTGGTAAAAGGCAAACAACTACCCACAGAGATAAGAAATAGCTCACCTGATGAAGATTAAGAGACATCATGAAGAATGATGAGACCCCAGACTCTAATTTTTCAGTTGTCCCCAACTGATGCTCAAGGGATGGGAAGCTTAGATTGCAAGGATATAATTACCCAGGGTTTTCTTTATTTGGGGTCCCTTTTCCAAAGGCACACAGCTTGAGCTGCTCTCTACACTATGCTTTACAAATAAATCATTTATTTATGAAGAACTTTTGGAATCCATGCCTGAGTCTTTGCTTCAGGAAACCTAGGTAAAAGAAACTTCCTACATACCATTAAATGTAGGGTGGCAGAAAGGAACCATTATGCCCAGAGTGGTCAAACATCAAAAAAAAAAAAAAAGCAAACCCTGGTTATGCAGATCACTTCCCTCTCCTACACCATCCAAAGACTACTTGAAATAATTTTAGTAGAGAGAATGTAATCCACATTGAATATCTGGAAAATAGAGGCTATGAAGGAAATTGGGTGGATGTTACATAAGTGTTGTTTGTTATTCTTTTTCTCACTGTTTGAATCAGGGATCAGAAGTTTGTGTTCTCTGCAAGCAAATTAAATCAAATGAAATTAACCTACTCAAGACTATTTTGCTGACAACACTGTATGGTGCTGTAAGCATGCCATCCACCTCTCGACACATATTCTTAATTCTTTTGCCTTGCCAGCTCTGCCTAAGTCTCCTTTGGCCAAACGAATCTATTTTCCCAGCCAACCTCAGCATTCAAATTCACTATAGGACCATGTTCCACTTCCCCCTTTTTACCTGTCTTCCCACACTCAGGCTCAAATATCTCCTTTCAACGGCCCCTTATGTCACCCATACCTTGGTGGACAAAACTTTAGTACAGAACAAAACTTTTAGTCTGTTTCCTGATTCATCCTTCAAAGGGAAATGTAGAAAAGATTACAGGGGACGTTGACCAGACAAGTCATATAGTCTTTTTTTCTACTGGCCAGCTCTGGACTTCAGGCTAACATTATTTCTACATAAAGATTAGTAATTGTAAGAAAAATGTTCTTGGAGCATGGCCAATGCAAAAAAAAGTATTTGAAGCAAAAAAGCTCTAAGAAATTGGTATTGAGCATCTGCAAATCAAAATGTTAAGGCTCTACTCGCAGATATAAGGATACAAGGTTGTTTCAAACGATTCCAAGATTTGGAGGTGGGAGCTTGAAGGGTGGAGACTGACTTTTTAAAAAGAAACATTACATAATAATAGTAGTCTTTACTATAACATCTGACAGAAAAAACAAGAACAAATGGTTAAATTTTAGAAAAGTTAGAGGGTAGTGTGAAAACAGCATGTAGCAGTTTATATTGAGAAACACTATAATCTCAGTAATAAGTCGTATACCTGTTCAAACTCAAATGTCTGTCACAACAAAACGTAGCAGAGCACTATTTTTTTGCAGCAGAGGAAAAAACTGTCCAGCTTCCCTGCAGAAAGAAAAGTAAGCTCAGTGCCAACTAGTTGATTTATATGAATTTCCCATACTATTTATTAGTGCAGCATTGTGCCAGTATTAACAGGTTTCAAGCTGCCTTCAAGCTTGCAGAGAACATTGCCAAGAGAGCCTAACAGTTTCCTCAAGTAAGTAATATTATATGCCCTGGTTATTCCAAAGTTCAGTGATGTTTTCAAGATCATTATATTATTTTTGAATAATTCTAACAATATCTGTCTATATTTCAATACATCCACTGTAAAGCCATAGGTTTTACACAACTCATCTTCTTATTTGTTATCTTCTTTATTGCCAGAGCAGGAAATACAAAGGTTAGGAAATTGGTAGAATGTTGTAGTATTTCTAGAAGGTGTAGTAGCACTTCAAACATTATCATAGTTTAGCTAGTAAAATATTTACAAGGAAAAACAGCAGCATGTTTAGAGGATATATTTTATTTGCATCAATTTGTGTGTGATACCAACCATTTCTGCATGTCTTATATTTTGAAAAAAAATGCTGTAAAAAATTGTTATTATTAAATAATAGGACATTTAACATAATGATCACAATTTTTCTGCATGGTCTTCTAAAGAGTGTGCTTTCTCTGTCTTTCTTCATTAGAGAATTTGCTTATACTCAAGAGGAATTTTCAACTTGAATATTCTCACCTACAACACTTTTTACATGTTTCAGGAACTACAGAGTGCTTCCTTCCATGATAGCACAAAAAAGCAGCTGGCTTTCAGTGTACAAAATAATCAAGTGTATTTTACAGGAAGCTGTCAGACTTCATGCTGCTTGTTTCCATTTTTTCCTTTCCCAAGTTCTAACCTCACAAAAGGTATCATGTTTGTGAAAAAGTGAAGTTCTTACCAAGAAAGAAAGAATTTCCATTTTACAGTGCTGTAAGGAGATTTTGAGAGCTGAACCATGAATAAAAAGAACTCATTGTCTGAAACAGTAGCTCAATACCAGAATTCAGACAGATAGAAAGATACTGTGACAATCACTAGTCTACCATTCAGTTAATGCTTTGGTGAGAAGTCCTCTTAAATATATTTCACAGGAGGAAATAGATTCAAAGATCAAGGGTATCAAGCATTTGTGTGTGAACAGTTCTAAAGAATTTAAATGATAGTGCCCAGTTTTAATGACAATTCCATTTTGGTAAATGACTCAGCACATTTGCAAAACTAGAATTTTATCCATTATAGCTGATCAAGATTTCTCCAGTATTAATGCAAACTTTTCACTTTTTGCATATGCCTGCTAGCAAAATTGCCTGTTACTTGAGAGTAACATGCATTTCCAAATTCCAACACAGCAAACAAAGCTTGACAGAGGAAGACCTTCTGCAATCAAAGGACCTATGTAGGAAACAAAAATTGCTGCAGCCACAATTCGATCAAAGAATTTATAATACGGGTCTTCATAATTGGAAAACAAAGCATATTTGAAATATTGTGAATTTTAGTACAATACAAGCCATTTTTAACCGCTGATCTGGCAAAATAATACGTGCATAGACAATGTATATTGTGCATCTGATGCAGCTGACAGAAAAGCAAAGATAGTTCATGAATATGTACTACTGGGAAGTTTGATTTTTATTCTATTTTGAAATCACAGGCTTGCTCTTTCCTTGCCTTCAAAAAATAATTTTTACGACGTGAATTTCCAGCATTTTCTCAAATCTAGCTTTACTACTCTTAAGAAGCTCAACAAAACTGTGCTGCATTTTAAATTCCATCTTTAATCATCTAATTTTCAAAAATGACAACGTTGTCTTAAAATAACAATATAAATGATATAATAATAAAATAATGCCTTGATATGTCTAACCTTAGCCATAGTTCCCTGCAATTCTTTATGGTATCAAAGAGACACAGAGATCTGGCTTACATTTAGTTTTTAAGAGAATGATATTAACCACTGTGCTGGTTTGACTGAAAACGAGTGAATTTTCTTCATGCAGTTAGAAACCTTTTTTTTTCATAGCTAGCGTGGTCACTATTTGGACTTGGTTTGAGAACAAGAGATAACACCTCAGCATAGGGTTAATGTTTTTAATTGCTCTGGTCTTAGAGCCGAGGACATTCTGAGTGCTCTGCCCACAGGTGTTAGACATTGAGGAAGGGGGGCACAGATGGGGCAGACCTTCCAGTAACATCCAGAATGAACAAGAAGAGTATTCCATCCTCGTGCTTCATTTTTAGGGAGAGCTGGGATATTCCGGTCTCTCTCTCTGATGTTCCCTTCGCTCTTGGAGACCTGTTCAGGGGAAAAAATTAGTGAAATATAACAAGGGCAAGTGTAGAGTCTTGCATCTGGGCAGGAACAACCCCAGGTTCCGGTATAAGTTGGGGAATGACCCGTTAGAGAGCAGTGTACGGGAAACACACCTGGGGGTCCTGGTGGACAGCAGGATGAACGTGAGCCAGCACTGTGCCCTTGTGGCCAGGAAGGCCAATGGCATCCTGGGGTGTATTAGAAGAGGAGTGGTTAGTAGGTTGAAAGAGGTTCTCCTCCCCCTCTACTCTGCCCTGGTGAGACCGCACCTGGAATATTGTGTCCAGTTCTGGGCCCCTCAGTTTAAGAAGGACAGGGAACTGCTTGAGAGAGTCCAGCACAAAGCAGCGAAGATGATGAAGGGAGTGGAGCACCTCCCTTATGAGGAAAGGCTGAGGCAGCTGGGTCTCTTTAGCTTGGAGAAGAGGAGACTAAGGGGTGACCTCATAAATGTTTATAAATATGTGAAGGGTGAGTGTCACAAAGATGGAGCCAGGCTCTTCTCGGTGACAACCAGTGATAGGACAAGGGGTAATGGATACAAACTGGAACACAGGAGGTTCCACTTAAATATGAGAAGAAACTTCTTCTCAGTGAGGGTAACAGAACACTGGAACAGGCTGCCCAGGGAGGTTGTGGAGTCTCCTTCTCTGGAGACATTCAAAACTCACCTGGACACCTTCCTGCATAACACCATCTAGGTGTTCCTGCTCTGGCAGGGGGATTGGACTAGATGATCTTTTGGGGTCCCTTCCAATCCCTAATATTCTATGATTCTATGATTCTGTTAGAGACTTTCTTTAAATGGGCTTTTGCCACCCTGCCATTTTGCAGAGCCCTCTGGGCCTTTTCTGTCTTTTTCTCCCTTTTTTTTCTCTGGGAGTGGCTGTTGGGACCAGGGTGCTGTTTCCTGGGATTGGCTGCTTGGTGTGGATGGAGTTTGTGAGGAATTGCACTGAGTATCTTGTATTTTATATTCTATTTCTATTTTATATATATATATGTACTAGTAGTGTATTAGTATTCTGTTATTTTTTTAAACTGTGTTTATCTCAGTCCGAGTTTCTCCCTTCCCTTTTGATTCTCTCCCCTATTTGAGGGGCTGGGGAGGGGGGTAAGTGAGCAGCTATCATGGGTGTACTGCTAGCTCTGGTAGAACCATGATAACCACTTACAAAGTCTTGGTTTCCCTTAACTGTGAAGAAGCCCTGAAGTTACAAACTGAAAATATACAAAAAAAAGGACTTGTAAGTCTGAAGGAAGATTAAAGTTTAGTTTATGCTCACAAAAGGGCAATTCTGTCTTTTTTAGTTAGCTCGTATTGCCAAGGTACATGAATTCTTCTGATATCTAGAACACAGGGATGTAGACTGTATTTCTTGTGCAACATAAAGTAGCCAGAAGCCATCAGCTCATTCACAGAAAACCGAAACTGTCCTTACTCATGCAGATAGTCTCTACTAAGTCAGGGCATGCCAGAGTCAAGGTGACATAAAGGCAAAATAAATCCAAGAAAAAAACTTATATTTCACAAGATTCAGGAAGTTTCCAGTTCTTTTAGTAGAATTACATTAGTAAGCAAAACTAGTCAGCATATTTCTGGTGCAATATACATGTGCTCTTTAAAAATTTCAATTCGGTGGAATCAAAGTCCATGATAAAATTTTTAAAAATATATATTTATGAGACTAGAATTTTTCATTTTGACTTGATTGTTTTTGTAACACTAGCAGTATTATTATAGCAAAGTTATTGGAGCAGTGAAATGAAGCATAAAACCAGAAAGTTAGGACCTTATGGAAAGTTAAGCGTTATACAGTTTCAAAATATTTAATTTCATGAGAAGATTGTTGGTCATGAAGTTTAATCTGGATTTGGGAAAAAAAACAAGTCTTCTTAATCTTCGTTATCTGCTTTAGCAACTGTTCTTGTGTCTGAGTACTGACATAAATATATATATGTCTATAGTTTATTTTCAAGATGTAATTTGTAGTTTGCTTTGAGAAAGATTGAGTGTATATAACTGAAAAAAAGATGATGCCTGCATGCTGTTACTGAAAACCAATCAGTCAACCAGACTTTAGAACTGAGGTATAACCTTCCTTATCCACTAAAAAAAATATTCTATACCGTTTGTAGCCTGTTTTAGAAAGAAAAGAGCCCTTTAAAACATAGGTGTGCACGTAGTATAATTATTCACACAATTACATTACCTATTTTAAGGCATTCCTGCAAAAGCACAGTCTTTTCCCTGGAAAAATGAGTTCTTCAGCAACAAGAATCCCCATGAGCGGAACTTAAAAGAGAGATAAGGCTGTTAAGAATTTTCTGAAGATCACGAGGCTTTCATCATTTAGCCTTGTGGATAATAAGATTATTATTATTGTCTTCACTTCTTTACTGAAAAAAAAGTTGTTGCTGAAATAAAAGTCTTTACAGGAAATGAAAAATGTATGAGGGTTCACCTTCCAACAAATCTCCCAATTATCATAATTTGTGATATAATTTCTGTAGTTCTCTGTTTTCTTTTAAAAGGCAATAGTATTTTTTTCTCCTCTCCTGGATCAGAGACATTTGATAAAAGTTGTGATTTAGCTACAATTAGCAGCAGACAAAAAAATTGCTTTTTAACAATGTGATAAAATAAAAACATTTTTCTTATGATTGTGCTAGGAACACATTATTGACCAGAGTTAAACTTCAGCCCCCATTCGTAACCTCTAAATAGATGTTAATAACTAAAATATAAAGCTTCAGAGGTACTGTTATTCGTAGAACATAGAATCATAGAATGTTTTTATTTGGAAGCAACTCTTAAATTTCATATAGTCCAAACTCCCTACTATGGGCAGGGACATCTTTCACTAGATCAAGTTCTCAAAGTCCCACTCAACCTGACCAATGATGAGGCATCCACAACTTCTCTGGGCAGCTGTTCCAATGTCTCACCACCCTCATCACAAAAAATATTTCTTCCTTACATCCAGTCTGAATCTGCTCTCTTCTAGTTTAAAACCGTTGCCCTTTTGTCCTATCACAACAGGCTGTGCTAAAAAGTCTGTTCTCATCTTTCTTATAAGCCACCTTCAAGTACTGAAAGGCTGCAATAAGGTCTTTCTGGAATCTCCTCCATTCCAGGCTGAGCAATCTCAACTTTCTCAGCCTTTCTTCAGAAGAGAAGTGTTCCAGCCCTCTGATCACTTTTGTAGCTCTCTTTGGAGCCCCTCTGACAGGTCCATGTCTTTCTGGGGACCCTAGGGGATGCAGTACTCCCAGGTGAGGTCTTATGAGAACAGAGTTTAGGAGAATCACCTCCCTCAGCCTACTGGCCGCACTGTTATTGCAGCCCAAAAGTGCAAAATGATAGTTCCTGTCCAATTTTTCAGCCATCAGTCCTTCTCTGCAAGGTTACTCCCAATTAATTCATCCTCCAGTCTGTGCTGGTATTGGGAATTGCATCAATCCAGGTGCAGGACCTTGCAGTTGGCCTTGTTGAACTTCATGAGTTTTGGATGGGCTTACTCCTCAAGCCTACCAAGGTCCCTCTGGATGGCATCCTTTCCCTCAAGCAAATCAACTGCACCACTCAGCGTGGTTTCATCTGCAAACTTGCTGAGGTTACACTCAATCCCACTATGATATTGATGATGGTGTTAAATAGTATTTGTCCCAATACAGAACCTTGAGGGATACCACTTATTACTTGTTTCCACATGGACAACGAGACATTGACTGTAACTCTTTGCACTCAAACAGCCAATTCCTTATACATCTAATAGCCCACCCATCAAAACCATATTTCTCCAATTTAGAGGTAAGAATGTTGTGTGGGACTGTATCAAAACCTTACAGAAGTTCAGATAGATGACATCTATAGCTTTTCCCTTGTCCACTGATGCAGTCACTCTGTTGTGGACCAGTAGGTTAGTCAGACATGAGACCTTTGCAAAGCCATGTTGTCTGTCTTTAGTCACCTGCCTTCCATAGTCTCATCATGCCTTCCAGAAGGATCTGCTCTATTATCTCACCAAGAACAGAGATGAGGCTGACTTGTCAGAAATTTCTGGGGTCCCCCTTTTTACTCTTTTAAAAAATGGCTGTGATGTTTTTCTTTTTCCTGTTTCTTGGGACTTCATGATACTGTTGTGAATTTTCAAATATGATAGAGAGTGGCAAATTGGCAACTACCTCAACTGATTCCTTCAGGACCCTGTGTTGCATCTTGTTGTATCCCATGGACTTGTTCAGGTTCCTCAGGTGGTCTTAAATTGGATCTTCTCCTACGATGGGAGGGACTTTGTTCCCCAGTCCCTGCCTTGAGGTTCAGGGGTTTGAGAGACGTGGAAAGAATATCATGGAAAAATGAGGCAAAAAATGTGTTGAGTACCTCTGCGTTCTCCATGTTTGTTGTCATTAGTTCTTCTGTCAAGTCAGCTATATTTTTTTAATCTTCCTTTTCTTGCCAACGTACCTGTAGAAGTCCTTCTAATTCTTTGCATCCCTTGAAAAATTCATCTCCAACTGTCCCTTAACTTTCCTTATTCCATCCCTCACATCTGGGCAGCACTCTTCCGAGGATACACCTTCCTGTTTCCACTGCAAGCACATTTCCTTCTTACACTTTAGTTTGATCCGGGGACTCTTACTAAGTGATGCTGATCTCCTGTTGTCCTTGTCTGATTTTTTATACATAGAGATCAAGAGCTCTTTCACCCTAAGAAAAATGTCCTTAAAGAGCTGACAGCTCTATTCAGCTCCTTTGTTCTGGAGGGCAGTTTCCCACAGGGATCCAGCCACTCATTCCTTAAATAACTACAAGTTCTAAAATTCAGTGACCTGACTCTACTCTTGATTTGCCCAAATGCCTCATGATTGTGAATTCCACCAAGGTGTGATAACTGCCCTGCAGGCCAGTATACTACCAATCTTTACAACTCTAATTAGTTCATCCATGTTGAGAAGCATGTTGATAAGGTCTAGTAACTCCTCTGGTTGGACTATCTATCCCCTGGATTGAGAATTATACTTGATGCACTCCAAGAGTCTCCTGCACTGCTTACAGCTTGTTGTGTTGGTTTTCCAGCAGATGTCAGAGTGATAGGGGTCCCCAAGCAGGATCAGAGCATGCAAGCATGATGCAAGCTGCAGTTGAAGTAAGAACACTTCAGCAACAGGTTCTCCTTGGCTGGGCTACCTGTAGTAAACACCAACCATGACTTTTCCTTTGTTGGCTTGGCCTCTAATATTTACCCATAAGCTCTGAACCGGTTCACCACTCTTTTTAAAAGACAGTTCTGTTTAGTTAATCATTTTTTTTTTTACATAGAGGGCATCCCTCACCCTCTAACCATCCTTCCTGCCTGTCCCTCTGAACAGTTTATTGCCATCAATTGCATCACTCCCGTTGAGTGATTCATCCCACCACCTGCTTGCTTCCTATGCTGCGTGTACTGGCATAGCTGGGCTATCGATCATGTTGTTAAACATATAAAAAGAACATTTGGTCATGAAAAAGATGGTATGGTCATGATAAGGGTGGGAGAAATGTTTTAGAACAGAGAACTAGCCCTATAAAGGACGGTAACTATGAATAGTTTGATAACATATTGCTGTGACAATATTGTATAAATTCTGGAACATCTTCATCAGAGCAATATTAGATTTCATTAACAAGCTTGGTAATCTTGGTAATCCTTAGCATTTTTACTGTTTGTTCTATTTTTATGGAAGGAGAAAATGAAAAAGTAGCCAACATATTTCATATGAATGCTTGAGTTCTCTTTAGCAGGCATTCTTATAGTGCCCTCTTGTGATACAACTGAGCTGTGGGTTCTTGAAGACATCTTTGACAATAATACAAATTGCCAGACTTGATCAGAGCTGCCAAAAATTTGTCAGGTGTTCATAATGACAAGTACAGCTGCTTTAGAAGACCACAAAAAGAACTCAGATGGCTTCCATATCGGAAGTTTCCTCTTAAACTTTGTCAAGGATTAATTCCTCTTAAGAAAATGTACAAACATTTACTTCAAGCTAAGTCATCACCATATGTAGCTGTGAACTGAACTCTGTTACTGACCACAAAGGTTTTGAATTATTTTTTAAAAGCTGCTGTTCTTTGACTTCAGGACTATATTCTGTTTGTGAATCTACCTGTTCATTTCCGAATTGTTAATTCATTACTTTTTAGTTGTACTGATGTCTCCATTGTTTCCCTTGTAATAGAAGAAAGATATCTATATAGAAGAAACAAGATACGTGTAGTTTAACTTTTTATGCCATTAATCATTTTAATAAATTGTTTTGCAACACTTTTTGGATCCATAATGACTTCAATCCTCATGAAGCGTGTTGACTTTTCGGAAATGAGGTGTTAGGAACATTTGACAGTATTCCATATGAAGACACTAGTAGGTAGTGTATTCACTACTAGGTGTTACTAGGTATTTGAAATTTCATTCTTTTATACTTAATAATATTACTGCCTTTTCTAGTTACTCTCTGATCATAGGTGACAGGGATATTTCTATCAAGATAAGAAAATAGTCTTGGTACCACTGTGTTGAGTTTCAACTTGAAACTTGATAACTTTGGTTCAAACTCATTTAAACACATTTGCTGGAGACAGTTGAAATTCTGAACAACAAGTATATTATTTGTTCTATGCATCTTGGTGGATCCCTGCAGAAAACATGCTAGGACATTTTCACTAAAGATTTTTAATTTCCTCATATTCAGTAGATATTTATGTTTATTTCTATTTAGTCAAAATATCTTTCATCAACGTTAGTTTTCAAACTCTCTGAGCTGCAGATGGTTTGACACTGCAACAGGCACCCCAAGTTCATTGCATTTTTTGTATTCTTTAGCTTATGCATGCAACTTTTATAGAGATGCTTCATGAGGCTCAAGCAAAATGTTCTTCCCAATGTCTACAGCTCTCCTCCACCTCCCATCCACCCATTCTTCTATTCCTTTATTCCATCCTATATTAAGTGAGCATGATTAGATTGAAAGGGGTTATTTTGATTTATGGTTCTGAGCTAGAAAACCAGAGTTAATTACCATTCCATTATATTTATCTTCTGAAGTATCTGGTGATGCAATTGCCATCTTAGCTGTGTTCATGTTTTTCTGTATTTCCAGAATATTTTTCCTTTTAAGCTGATGTTACTGATGTATAACAAAACCCACAGATATGTTTCTGATATAGGTTACTTGGGCTTAACTTACGTTGATTGGATTTGATTCTAAGAAAGAAAAATAAAAAAAAATATATAGTTACAGTACTATTAACTATGGAAAACAGGTAGAAATACGAAATCTGATAGATTTCTTCACATTCAGATCACAATTTTTAGAACATCCTCACTCTTATATACTCTTATTTGGTTGTCATACAAAGGCTGCTTGTTTGCTTTGCATAAATACACGTTAGTGTATGTAATGGAATACAATAATATGAGCTATTACTGAGCTAAATGTGTTGTTCAAAGTTTTGATGTGTGAATCTGCATAAAATAATTAAATCAAATACATTTTTTTAAAAGCTTTTAATAACACTCATTGCATATCTTGATTTTACCTTTCTTGTTAGTGAAACTGTAGTGCAGAAAATAGGCCTGAAGACGTGACCAGACCATGGTATCTTTCTCTGCAGTGACTGTCATACACTATGGATGAAATGTGACAGCATTTGTCATTTGCTGCCATCAGCAACTTTTCAGTCAGGACACAGGGGATCATGTCAACACCTGACAAGAGTAAGACGAGAGAATCTACGCAATGGACTAAGTATCATTTGGTTTATTTGCTACTTAGGTCTCTTTTAAATCACGAATGCAAACACGGTATTGGCTCTACCATGATCCCTGGTGTGAAATGTGAGTTTATCACGCAGTCTGATTTCTCTGAAAAAAGGAAACGTAGATCTGATCGTAGGTGTAACTACAAGTAGTACCAATGAGCAGTGATATTTCCTCATAAGTACTCTCATTGTGTCAAAAAAAATGGATTTTCTTTGTGGCTCCATTTTATTACTTCTATTCATTATTTCTTGTGTTTCTTCATTCAATTCTAATTTGTGTGGTTAGTAGACTAGTTGTGAGATAGTACAAAAAATGCATCCAATATTCTTCACAGTAAGGCAAATTCTCTCTTGCAGCTGGACATAGAATTACAAATGTCAATTGAGAAGCATAGTATCTAGCAGTCCAAGAATACAAATGAATGAGTTTCCTTATTCTTCTGGCCAGGCATGCAATACATATCAAAACCTACTTCTTGCTGTGCCAAGTAATGCGGCTGACAATAAAACTAGCCTGCATATTACATTAATGCTGATTGATAAAAATTACCTGATGCCTTGAAATATTCTTATATTTGTCACTTATATTTTTTATTTTTTCTTTTTCTTTTTTTTTTTTTTAATCATTCTGCTATCTGACTTATTTCCAAAAAGGAAATCACAAGGAATTTTCTGCTAAATTTTTCCCCTTCGTTTCCCAGACTGAAAACCTTCTGTTGTCACTTAGCTGCAGTAATGAAGCTGAGGCTCAGTGCCTTGGGGACTTTTCTCTACAAGAAAAGCATTTGGAGAGGCAAAGCACCTTAACACTGAAGTGATAAGAAGTGGAAATGGCTGTGAGCAATAATACAGCTTGTATTGCTGCCGTAAGATCTCAATAGGCAGACATCTTTGCAACATGTCATTGTAAAATGGTCTTGATGGTGAAAGAGGTTTACTGCTTGGCTAGATGCAGATATACAAGGAAGGTGAGGAAATAAGACCCCAATCAGATTTATTACAGTTTTCTGTACTAAGTCACAAGTGCAGTAAAATATCTTTTCATCTAAATGCTTTGGGGATTACTTATTTTCTCTAAAAATCCAACCACCTATGCTACAACAGACCTACAACTTCTCTAGATTTACAAATTTAGCCAGTCAGTGAAACCACTTACTAGCTGCTATGAAGAGAGTACTTTGGGTTGTTTTAAGCAGAATTGCTCACTATCTGTGAATATTGGATTATGTTACATTAGCCTATGAAATAACGAGCATGCAGGCCATTCAGCCTAAAACATTCTGGAGTCTAAAGTTGGTTTATCTTTGGTTTCCATGGACTTCAGTGGAGTTATTGTAGAATGAGAAAATAAAGAAGTTCTGCATCTGAAAACCTGTGTCCTTATGGGGATGGAAATGTCCTTGGCCCTGTGATGTTTCTAATTTGGAACAATGTTGTGTCTCAGAAAGCTCAAGAAATGATTTTGCAATGAGAAGCAGATGAACAGGGAGACAACACTAATAACTAAATCCAGGTTGTAATTACTTCTTTTTTTCCCACTGGAAGCCTCCAGGGTTGTTTGAAAGGGAACTGTATCCAATGCTCTGTCATGGTGCTATCATTATTCCACACGTGTACTTCTTTTTCAATGATCAAAGGTGTAGGTTGATCATCTTTCTAGCTTTTGATGAGACTTTGATATATTGTTCCTATTTGCCAGTATTGTATTTTTTAATCAATCACTTCCATTCATTCTCATTGTTTGTCACAATCACTTGACTAAAATTAGGTTATTGATTAGGTCTGTGAGGCAAGGAAATCCTTCCAACGTATTGATATACCACCTGAACACTACTGTTTTAGTCTGATACTAAAAAAAATTATTCAGTACTCTGGGAACTTTTGACAAATATAGTAAATATATTATATCGCCAATGCAATTCATTAAGGTCCACTCAAACTACTGTCAATTTAGATGAAAGATAAATTAATCTTTCTTCTTGCCCTGTCACCTCCATTAATCACAAAACCAGCTGGCTGAAAATTTGAGGACAAAGTGGGTTTTTTTTTGTTTTGGTTTTGTTTTTTGTTTTTTTTTTTTTTAATGCAAATATTCAGGTTGAAAACTGATTAAAGAAATATGCTGAATTTTCAAAACCTGAGTGAAAAAGGATTTTAAAAGTCTTTATCAGAAATCACAATGAAAACCAAAAGACTCAGTCTGGTGGTGAGGGTATATTTCCACCTTCCCAAAACATGATGACTTATCTATAAAACAATAAAAAAGCTACTTTAAGCTGTAGTTAATAGAAGAGGTGTTATAGTCTGAGTAGAGGTATTTACAGAACACCATAAAGTACCCAGTGGTCTGGGCACTGATGACCACTGGTAACAAGAGTCACAGACAGGAAAACTCCTGACTCTTGTTGGAAATCCAGGTGTGAAAAAAGAGAGGAGGAAATCTCAGACCTACCACTGGCAAAGTGCTACTGGAAAGTTATCTTACTGTTTAAATCTAGTAATCAGCACATTTTAGTTCTTGGACACTTTATCATAATAATGGATGTAAAATAAAAACATCCCTGAAAACCACTGTAGTGAGTGTTGATCTGAAGTATTGCTTTAAGAGTTCTGTTGTGTCATTTATCCTAAATCACAGCAAGAAGACATAAGATCAGTAGAGAATTATTGTTTGTTTTCCATAACACCTCAAACACTTCGGGACATAAAAAGTTTAGAAACAGGAAAGAAATACTTTTTTTGCATGTGAAATCAAAACCTTTCAGACAACTTTCTGAACAAAAATACCTGAGTTCAAAATATGTTCAGAAAAAGAAACACAGAGTTAATGCAATGACCTAGAAGGTTCTTAAGCTGATGGCTGTTGGAAATCCAAAGGATAACATGTATTTTACTAGTTTTTATGCTGCCTTTCCCAAGCTCCAAGCTACTCTACAGTGTTAAAAATAGTACCTGAGAGTTTGTATGATAGTAAGGTCTAGGTTGCTCTAGGGGATGCTGATCAGTTTCCACAGGGCAAGCTAGAGCCTTTCTACGCACACTTCTGTCCAGACTAATCCACCTGAACCAAAGGAATTCAGAACAACTGGCTGTTGAGTGAAAGAAAGTTTGTTCGTATTTTATACAAAACACATCCCAATCTGTCAGAGGCTTTCTATTGACTTCAGTAGATTGCAATATTTTGAACACAGTGAAAAATAAATATACTAGAAATAATGTTTTATGCATTCGAAACAACTTCAGTCCTACTAGTCCTTTCTTCAGCACACCAAAGTTTTAGGAAATCTTTGGCAAAGAGTTCAGAAATTACTTGGTATTTTAAGACATATATTAATAAACTTTACAAAAACATTCAGAGAACATAGTTTTTATCCTGTTCACATGGCATTATTTTACCATTTTACAGTACTTCCTGATGACTTCAGTGTAAAAGATGTTCTCTGCAGAATCATCAAATTTTACAAAGTAACTTCCACACATTATCAAGGCAGAGACAGTTGGAAGGACATTCTAATAAGTAGGAAGTGCAGCCACATTGTCATTTTCCTGTTCATTTTTACCTTCCTCTCCCTTATTACTGAGTAGAATAGCATCCATGTCCTCTATTTATTAAGCCTTTAAATTCTCTGCTCTTTAGTTCTATGACATGGGCATAAATGTCATTGGGTACAAAGCTGCATCCTCTCCCCATATCCTCACTGAAATCACTCTTGATGTAAGCCTCAAGGTGGACAAAATTTGGCTCTTTATCTGTCATAGCTTTCTTATAAAAATAATGACTTTCAATTCTCATATCTTAATATCTCATTAGAAATGAAACACCAGCAACCTGTAGAATCTTCTGGTAAAACACTTCTTTGACATTAAATAGTTTGTATTACTGCCAAAGCCCCATTTTTCATGAACTGCCTTCTATTCCTACAGCTTTCTCTGGTCATCATAATGGACAAAATTTTCTCATTGAGATCAGGGAGTATGGGAAGAAGTTATCAAACCCTTCATGTGGCCATCTTTAGCAAAATCACGTTCTTGTCCCAATGACTACTTGTAGGAAACAAAAGCTATGCAGTCAGCCTGACATCTAAGCATCAAGTAAGAACTATGAAAATTAAGGTATTCATAGGCCGAAATCACTAGATTGAAGACCATAACCAACAGTTTCCTACTCTAGGACAAATGTCTCTTACAGGACATAAAAAGACGGTCTCTGGAACACATACTCAAAAGAGCTGAAGACTACTTCAGGTCCTAAATAGCATCTTTATCAACTCTATGTCAATACTTTATCAACGTCCTCATCAGCTTGAACCCTAAAACTTGAGAGGAGGTGAATAGGATTGATGATGCATGTATACCTAGAACAGGACAAAGAAATCTAAAGAACAGCATACTTTAAATTTACCACTGAAATAACTACAAGAAAGTGTTTCCAATATCTGTGAGTAACTTGTATAACTGACTGAAAGGCTAAGGGTGTGATTTAGAGAGAGAATTAAAAAAAAAATAGAAGACAGAGCGTGACATTCCAAATGTACATTTTTCTTCAGCTTCTCCTGCTGGTTAGTTTAAATACCATCTCAATCAGGGTGGATATCACACGTGAATCATACTCTTCAGTACCAAACTTACATTATTTGCTGTGTAGAAGATGTTAAAGTGAATTATATTTTGAATTCCACTCCTCTGAAAGAGAGCCTAGTTGCAATGGATGGAATTTTAGCAGAATTTTTGTTGTTGTTAATTTTGTTTTTTTTTCTAGTAGTCCCATGAAATTTAATACCTTCATTATGTGAGCTAAAACATCTTTTCAAATAACAAGACAAATACTGGGGTTTTGTAAGTAAATTTCAAATTGACTGAGATGTTTTCACCTTTTGTGATTCATCCTTTAGGTTCTCTAGTACCAGGAAGGATCAGTGGAATAGTGAACCAGTTTGGGAATGGCAGGTGGCATTAAAGAAAAACTTGAGAAAAACAAGGACAAGGATGTATCTCAAATGGAGGGGAAATATTTGCTGTGGAAAATTATATATGTTTATTTAACAGATACAAGAAGAGAGATGTGGGAAAGAAACAATATATCTTGTGTGCGTGAGTACACACAAACTTGCGAGTGATGGTGAGTGGAGGTAGAGGGTTAGGACGTGGAAAACAAAAACTTAAAACTGCCAAATTCATACAGTGTTTGGGAGGACAGCCAATGGTACCTAGGTGAGAATATGTAAAGTATTAATAAATTCCACTCAAATACCATTAGCTGCCCTGCTATATGTGTGGTTAAACTTCCAAAATCTAGATGGCACCAACTTTGTAGGTTTACAATAAATAACACTCTTGTTATACAAATAGTGTTCTGCTTATTCTGTGGATTAATTTCAACCAAAAATTGTAGAATGTGAAGTAGCTAGACAGAAATGAAGCATGATCAAAGACCTCTCATGTTAGCATTTAGTGCTGCACAGGCTCTATTTTAACACCTGTTAATTTATAATAAATATTTTAAGTGGCTGATTTTTTTTTTAAATCTATCCTACTGTGAGGCCATTAAAAGATTGTCAGTCTATATTAAGCAGTATGTGGGTTAAAAGGAAATGAAAAAAAGTAACCAACACAAACCCCAGCATATAAACAATTTTATAAATTTATTTTGTTTCAAACTCACCAGAAGATTTACTTGGAGATTGTGTTGAGTTGACTCTGTCTGAATGCCAGGTGCCCACCAAAGACACTCTATCACTACCTCTCCTCAACTGGATGGAGGAGAGAAAATATGAGATAAGGACAGGGAGAGATCATTCACCAATTACCATCACAAGCGAAACAGACTCAACTCAGGGAAATTACTTCAATTTCTTACCAATAAAATCGGGGTGGGGTGATGAGAAATAAAAGCTAAATCTTAAAACATGTTCTCCCTATCCCTCACTTCTTCCTGGGCTCAATTTCATTCCCGATTTCTCTACATCCTCCCCATCAGCAATGCAGGGGGACAGGGAATGAGGATTGTGGTCAGTTCATCATGTTGTCTCTGCTGCTCCTTCCTCCTCAGGGAGAGGACTCCTCACACTCTTCCCCTGTTCCAGTGTGGGGTCTCTCTCACAGGAGGCAGTCCTCCACAAACTTTTCCATTGTGAGTCCTTCCCATGGGCTGCAGTTCTTCATGAACTGCTCCAGTGTTGTTTCTTTCCACAGGATGCAGTCCTTTAGGAATAAACTGCTCCAGTGACTCCCCTATCGGATCAGAAAACATACTCATGCATGGAGTCCTCTCTCCAAGTTGTCACAGGTTCTGCCAGGAGCCTGCTCCAGCACAGGTTTCCCACAGGGTCATGGCCTCCTTTGGCCATCCACCTGCATCCTTCTCAATTAATGGAAATGATGAAAAAGACAACTAGAAATGCTAGGAAGTGAGGAATAAAGAACAACATCAAAGGCATAATCGCCCTAGAAATTGTAGCCTGTTGTGTTGAAAACTGCACAGTGTATCTATCATCCTCATCTCTAAAAGATATTGCGAAACTGAATAAGCATAGAGAAGAGCATGAAAAAATTATTAGATTCCTTATGGTGATAGTTAAAGAGACCAGGAATTTTCAGTTTAAAACACAGGTAACTGGAGGAGTCCATGACAGAAAGTTAGTTGCAGGAAAATATTAATAGAAAATCATTCTTTATTATTATTTATAATAGAAAAACTAGAAGATATTACATATATAATAATTAAGAGACAGCCAAGGGGAGCTTGTTTTTTTGCCACACAATATATAAGTTTGAACTGTTCATGATATTTGTAATAGGTAAACAACAAATTGATTAAAAAATAATAAAAATTCACAGAAGACACATGTGAATAAAACTTCCATTTCAAATAATGATATTCTGAAATTTATCAGAACCAGAAGACTACCAGGGAACGGAACATGTTGTAATTACTTCATTGTTTTATTCTTTACCTAAGCATCTATTATAGGCCACCATCAGAAAAATAAAGATACGGAACTATATATCTGAGCTTTTCTTAATTTTATAATGATGTGATTGATCTGCATATATGCATCCCTGTCTTGATTATTTTTTTTTATTCTGCTTCTAAGTGTAGCTGAATATATTCCTAACTTGGTTTTGAAGTTTTTGACACAGAGAAGTAAATCAAGTCTGCTTCACTATTTGTGTTATTACAACAGCATTATTATTTTTCTGATTTTTGGCAAAATTGAACTTGATCCGCTTAGAGCTATGTGCAATGCATGACAACGTAGAAGAGCAGATAGCTACCTTTTAAATCATACTGTACCAAATACTCATGAGAGATTTAGAAGTCTGACCCCACACAAACATAAGTAGCAGCTGCAATACATCTGTTTTCTCAAGAGGAAAAGTCAATAAAGTAAATGAATAAGCAAATAGTGAAACAAAAGAGCAGAAAAGTATGTCTCTAAGCATGACATTTCCACTGATGTCTGCCTTGATACAGTTATCATTCTTACTGCTATCAAAACTACAGAGACTTTGTTAAAAAGACAAATAGAAGCAGACTTTCTATTTTTTAACCTATTTCAGAACGATAAATCTGAAATAGTAAAAATCAGGAAAACAAACAGAGAACCTTTAAGACTTGCTTCAGGTCTATTTGCTTGCTACTACAGAGAAATGCCCTCTTCCCACATTGTTATGGGTTTGGGGACAAATACACGGAATAAGCCTAATCAGTAGTGACAGGAAACCCACTTGCTAGATAGGATCAGGTGTGCTTCCTTGGCAGTACTTCTAAAATGGATTTGAGCTTATGTAGGTTGTGAAAAGATCCAACATATCTTAAATCCAGTGCATGGAATTTATGCATCAGTCTCTTCTTTGAGAACTAACAAACATATTAGTGTGTGTCACACAAAAGTTTGCTTACAGAACAAAATAAATTTCTCTAAATATTTGGGATTTTTTTAAGGTCCTAAAGAAAATGATTTTGTTCAAAAAATGAAGTCACTGTGGTTTTTTCCACCATATAATACTTTAAAAAGAGAACAGTTGCTCACTGCCCTGTAAATGCTGGAGGAAAAACAAAACAACAACAACAACAAAATGCCACAAACAAACAAAAACCACCACCAACAAAACAAAACAACATCAAAAATACATAGCACAACAGTTCAGCACACTCTGTATGAGCTGAGAATTCTGACCAACTGTCTATAGATATCATTATCAGATGTTTAGATGGGTGCTCACCCTGCATCATTTTTTACTTGAAAATAACATTTTGTTGTAATTAAACTAATTTTACATGGGAAAGAGAATACTATAGATACTTAGCATGCATTCATGATCAAATATGAGAGCAATGGTCTCTAATCTGGCTTCAGTCCTCATCCTACTATGTCTCCCTTCAAGGCAATAATTTGTGAAAATCTGTTATTGCACAGGAAAGATGCCTGATTATGCACTATGCGTCATACACATGACATGATTTGTATATGGCAGAACTTTATATATCTAACTTTTGCTGAACTAGCAATGCCTATGTGATGGTCTGATTGACAGAAGAAATGCTGGTCTATACTGCCAGGTTACCATAAAACATGACAATGCAGTGAGAAGAAAGCTAACAAACATTTTATTCTCTTTTTGCTTGCCTTTCCTTTTTGTGTGCAGTCTCTCTGATATTTTGATTATTTTTTTTTTAATATCATACAATAACAATACTAATGCTAATAAAGCAGTTTTGACGATAACTCCAGGGAGTAATTCTTGTACTCTGTCTGGGAACCTAGTGGTTTACATTACCTCCTCGTTATGTGCTCAAGACTTTGACACTGATGGACTTTAGGTGAAGAGAATATTTTCCATCCTTCTTTCCTCCCACTCTTATATAAAACGAACACCAGGAAGGAGATTAGCCAAGAAGTTCACAACCTTCTCCCTACCTCTCAAAACAGCCATTTTCCTGACAGCTGCAGTGACACCAATTATTATAGGCATAATCCCCTTCTGGTGATAATTTAGTGAAAAATGTAGCTTTGAATAATATTGAAATAAAGAGTCAATTGATTTACCCCCTATTAGAACTTCAGTAATTAGAACAGTTTGAACAATATAATTATACATGTTATTTCTAATTTCATTTAAAATAGTTTCAAATTGATGATGAAATTTTACTGGTCTTGGAATATAGGTTATGAAAACAGACATGGAAACCACGATAGTTATTCAACTCTTATCTTTCAAAACCTGCTACATCTCTTTCAAAAAAAGTCCATTTTACATGGTAATTTAGCAATGATTTCCTGCATTTCAAACTGTTGAGATTTTTATCAGAAAATAATAATAGCAGAATAATAAATAAATAAATATCCTATTCAAATAATACTTTTTGTTTTTTATTTCTGAAGGACAGAGGGAATGTGAAATGCAATAGTAAAAAATTTAGAGTAAGTCATGACTGCATTTCAGTCTCACTACTTCACTACACTGATTGAGAAAATGTAGCATTTATTTTAATTTAGTGGTGCAGTGTATTGAATCTGTTATTGTTGCTTGTAGTGGAAGTAGCATTTGTCAACTTAACCTACAGAAATTATTATGCAAAGAACCATAATATTTCTTCATACTCATTTTACAGTTGTTGTTCCTCTTCCCACACAGAAGGACTGATAGCAAAACACCTTCTACTTTACCAAAAAATTAAAGAACCTATTTACACATGCAGGCTGCTTTTTTTTTTTTTTTAAGAAACAGTCATTCATCCTGTAACATTAGATAAGTCAGAAAAAATGGCAACTAGGAATCAAGACAGCAACAGACGAACAGGAATGTAGTTCCCATCACATCTTCAAAGGCCTGACCTTTTCTCCCACAGGTGTTTTTAGTATAGGTTTTTATGTATCTTTGCAGGGGAGGGAAAAGGGGTGTGGTGGGGTGGTGTTTTGGTTCGGGTTTGTTTTTTTTTGTTTGTTTGTTTTTTTTGAAGAAGCCTGATACCTTAAACTTGATGACAAAATGGAGACCTGTTGGTTGTGAGAGCAAACACGTGAGACACGTTTACTTAAACAGATGATCAGCACAGACCTCAGATAAAAGCTAAGACCTGAATCAAGCCTAGCTGTGAAAGCCTGCTCCAGGCTTTGGCTACAGATATTTTGAATCACAAGAGAACTTGTAACACATTAAAACTCTATTAGATATGTAATTATACCACTATTATTATTACTCTGCATATGAACTAATCATAATTTCATTTACAAGTATTTATTTCTATTTTGTTTTTAATTAGTACGTTCTGCTTGACTTTTTTCAACTAATTTAACCCTAAACATATAGCTATTACTGCAACCTATTCAAGTACATTTGTAAAACTACTGAACTTTATGAATATTCATTTTATAAGTGTTATAAAACACATGTGGAAGTGAGCTCAATGGAAAACAATACCAACATCAAAATTAAGAATTTAAAATAATTATGTACACACTGACTCTTTAAAAGTAATTTATATTTTAGGATTGACCCATCTACTACAATTACTAGCGTTAGATGGTCATATTGATATAGACATTCACAGATAAATTCTATTAGCTGAGGTATTTATTGCATATAAGTATTACCTGTAATATAAATTTACAGGATATAAAAATTATCATTTGAACATTAACTTAGAAACAAGTATCTGCAAAAATAAGTAAGGAAGCATAAAGTTCACACTTAAATTAGAAACCATTTTAAAAGAGGAAAAGCCTGGACTAGCCTGCTTGCACTATGAGGCCCCAACTGACAGATAGAGCCTAAAATAACTTCAGCTATTGCTGAGGATGACAGATGGGCTGAATCCGTGTTCAAAGACAGAGACTAAATGAATTTTGAAGGGAAAGGAGCAACGAGGCTGATGTTCCCTGGTATTTTCAAAAGATACTGAAAACAGCAGCTGTCAAAACTGTTCACAGACAGACATTAAAAACAATTGCCACACAGTCCAAGGAAATACAAGTTTGTATATACATGTATCCATATATATAGCGGCCTGTGAAATAATTGAATTTCTTTTTTTTTTTGGTAAAGATTTTTGGTTTGTCTCGTTTTCCCTGAGTTTATCTCAACTAGCAAAATAGTTCCTTTCAGAGATTTCAGTGACACAATAAAAATAGCAAAACAAAAGCAAGCAATAGAATAAAATACAGTGTCTTCTGTGTGATTTTTTTATAACATAGGATTAACTTGCATTACCAGTAACTGTCACAATGTTTAGCTTGGTATACAGAAGATGTACCTAGCCAGGAATAAGAGGGGTTTTTTCCCCTCTCAGAAAAGCTGTATTTTTATTAGAAACAAACAAACTCATGAAATTGAAAAATTCAATGTTCTGAACAATGCTTCATCCTACAGCAAAATATTTACATTAGGATTTTTTTCAGAAACATACTTCAACGTTATTCAAAATAACTTTTTAAATTGTATTTTCATTTTTTTCAATTGATTTTATATTTATGTGTATTTCTTAGTACTAGACGACTTATATGCTCTGCCTTTTCCTCTTTTACTCTTTTTTTTTTTATCATCAGTGATTTGGAAGATATTTAAGGATTCCAAATACTAAAAGTCATTTTCACAACAAACTTGCTAAATTTATTCCTTATTACCGTGACACTTTAGAATCCAGTGGGCTGCCAGCTGTGGGCACGAGCAGAAAAGACAGAATGATAAATTGTATTGAAAACACCCGGATAACTTTTCTTCCCTGTTTCCACCTGAAAATCCAAAGTATAGTTTGTTTAGAGACTAAATGAATTTATGCAATGTGTGCAACATTCTAAATAACAGTAAAGACATTCTTTAAAGAATATTATAAATAAACAGATTCCAAGCTTATATGAAAGCAACCTTCAGATCATCCTCTATCCATTGATTTTGCCCACTGTAGGAGGACTTTTTTAATCTCCCTGAAGTACACCATATTTACTTCCCCTCCCCCTGCCCAATACAATAACTATTTATTTAAATTATGGTTATAAGTTATGATTGTGTTTCTTTAATAGAGTATGAAATTATTCTTTCACTAGCTAATAATAACTAATAATAATATAACTAATATATAACTATAATAATATATAATAATATAATAATATAATAATATATATTTTTATATTATATAATATATAATAATAATAATAATAACTAATAATAATCTGAATATGAAAATACATAGCAAAGTAATAGAAAAGTAATTGATTTAGGACCAATTATGTGTAGCCATTGTAAAACAATTGTGAACCTGAAGGGACAAGTTCTCTTCTCAATGGTCTTGTCTTGTGTTTTCCTGACCTGTTTCTAACATTTATCTCTCCAGCTGCTATGGAAGTCGATTTTTATATACCCATCACTGCATACAGATACACGATAAATCAGCCTTTAGAATCAGATAAACTCGGAGGTGCTGAAAGGGAAGACATTCTTTCACCCAAAAATAAGGATAATAGTTGAAACTGGAGAAATTTAAGTTTCGTTGATTTGTACTCTGTCATGATGAGCTATAAAAATCGTAAGTATTTTTAAAGGGCATGAATATTCTCCTGGAAAATATATTTTGGGGGGGGGGGGCGGAGGAGGGAGAGTTGATTAGTTGTGT
>VWYH01006563.1:18297-46192 GCA_013399365.1 Pampusana beccarii | reverse complement strand
TTTTTTTTTTCCCAGTGAAATAATTAGTTATGGTGTGTGCCAAGACTTTAAAGTGCTGATTGTTTGCAAATATT
Organism: Pampusana beccarii; assembly: GCA_013399365.1. NCBI lineage: Eukaryota > Metazoa > Chordata > Aves > Columbiformes > Columbidae > Pampusana > Pampusana beccarii. Next base: position 46,118 of record VWYH01006563.1, on the reverse strand, counting down.
ACTCTGATTGATTGGTACCATTCCAGAGTGTCTTTGTCAAGTTTCAAGACCATGATTTTTTAATTTCTCCCCTTCACAGTGTTCTCCTTTTCTTCTTGCAACAATAAGGAATGGCAGGCTCTGTGGGAAGTGGGACCATCTAGCAAGCTTAAAACTAGAATCATTAAATAGTATTATTATGTCATTTTCTAACAGAATTACTGGACGCACATAGGGAAAAAATGAAACCCCAACAGATCAAGTAATTAAATGATCCAAACAATAGAAGAATGTGTAAAGCAACTGACTGGCTGAGACTGTTCCTACAATTAAGAACACAGGTGTGTTCTGAGCTTCTGTCCTTTTTGACAAAGAGTGAACACAGAAGAGGCAGGCAGGTTCTCAGGATGGTTTAAACTATCTCAGAAGCTTTCAGACATTCACCTATCAACAGGTATTCTTCTACCTACTGTTAGTAGGTCATTATGCCAATTACTTTTCTCTATTTTTTGCAAGAAACAGTATGTTTAACAACACAACAGAGAATGTAGGAGTGAAGGCAGAGTCACATTAAGAGAAAGCAAAAGATGAGCTTGGAAAATTAACACATATCTGCCAATTGAATCACATATATATGTAAAGCTGCCACTCTAAACCCATTTGATAGTTACAAAGAATATTGTGTCTTTAAATTAATCATTAATAGTGTTGTACACATAAAATAGCTCTTTGATTACTGCATTTTTCAAAGACTCTTTCTAGAGACCAAGGCACTTTCCTGCTAAACTGTAAAAATAAATAAACACACCAAGTGACAACATGTTGTCTAGTATGCAGCACATATAATTGAAGTGTGAGATGTAAGACAATACAGAAATTTCTTTGGAGGGGACAAGAGGGGAAGACTGTACCCTTTCTGCATATTTATGGGACCATGTAGCACCACTCACATGGTTGGGTATTATATCCCTCTCTGACCCAGATTACATCTGCTTTTCACCTCAAGATATAGACAGCCAAATCAAATAACAAATATATGTTGTATCAGCTGACTCAGGAATTCAAAGAACTTTCCAAAACAGGAAATTTTGTCTGGTGAAGACTGAAATAAAAATAAATTTGCTCATAGATGCGTGTCAAGATAGTGGAATATTTGGGAGTAAAAGCCTGTTTCTTTGTTCCCTTTAGCATTCTTGACAATATACTCACCCTCTGTAGTTTAAAGCATGCTAACCTAGTGATCTTGAAAGATTACACTTTAACTCTGTCATAGAGTGAACAGTGATCAGCTGGCCTCTGTAGCTCAAGAAGATGTTTTTGACTAACTCAGGGGCAGCTGTCTACACAACTAATTGATCCACTCAACTGATACAGCCAGTGTCTTGACTCTTTTGGGTTGAGATAAATTTAGTTTTCTTTATAGCAGCTGTGGCCACTCCATGTATTCTTCCCTGAACTTAATGAGCACATATCACCTATGCCCTTCTCTGAGCCTTCTTCCATTGTGGGCATCTGTTGATGAGTCACACTGGTACAGGAAATATACTGTCCATATATGTACAATCCTATATAAATAACAACACAATAAAAGACTAGTTGCAATCTTTGTAAAAAACTGCAACTGTAAATCTTTCGTGTTTTTCCTATGGAGTTGAATTCAAAGCAATCTCAAAGTTTTTTCAGTACATCATCTTGTGCCTATTGATGTGATACTCGTTAACTCAGCATGAGTTATAATAATAGACACACTAACAAGTAAAAGATAAAAAGATACTATTTTAGTGACTGAACCAAAGCCTGTTGTTTAATAACAGAATTTTAGCTAATAATGATAAAAAATCTTGCCATTCTTATACTGAAACAGCATGTGTCAAAAATACAGAAATTTCTTTTAATTTTTAATGACATATCCTAAAACCTCGCCGCTTTGATCACCAAGTTAATGAGTACTTAGATCCTTAAAGAAAGGAATAATAAATAACAGCCATAAGAATTACAGGTGAACTTGGAAAAGGATGCAGGCCAGCAAGCATTTTGCTCTGTTTTTTGAAATCCTTGAAAGTATTAGTTGAAGAATTGCAATATTTGGATGTTCCTTTCTTACACTTCAAAATATTCAGTGCTTGAAATACTGGGAATCATAGAATCTTTTATGCTGAAAAAGACCTTTGAGATCATCGAACTCAACGATTAACCTTGCACTGCCAAGTCCACCACTAAAAACCTTGTCCCTAAGCACCACATCTACACATCTTTTAAACACCCCCAAGGATGGTGACTTGACCACTTCCCTGAACTGCCTGTTCCAATGCCTGACAACCTTTTCTGTGAAGAAATTTTTCCTAATACCCAATCCAGACCTCCCCTGGCGCAACTTGATGCCATTTCCTCTCATCCTGTTGCTTGTTACTTGGGAGAAGAGACCGACACCCTCCACTCTACAGCCTCCTTTCAGTTAGTTATAGACAGTGAGAAGGTCTCGCCTCAGCCTCCTGTTCTCCAGAGTAAACAACCCCAGTTCCCTGAACTGCTCCTCATCAGACTTGTGCTCTAGAGCCTTCATATCTGGCATACCATTTAACTAAAGCAAAAACATTTGAACTTTTATGTCTGCAGAGGCTGTTGAGGGAAGTTCCAAATCTGTCTTCTGTATTTCAGCAAGCTGTGACTGATTCATTTACAGTGAAACTCATGAGATATAGTATAATTGCAGGTAGCATTTTTTTAATAGAAATTTTAATGTGTTGAATTCAAAGATGCTAAAACCCAAATGTATTTTATTTCCAGGACCTGCATCAGTCAGCATTGATTTTTTTTTTTTTTGGTAAACTTTTGAACTTGGCAACTGAGTAAAATTTTATGTTAGCAGAAATTTTAATATTTTACTTATAGTCAATGCACTATCGTAATATTAAGAAAACAGTATCAACACATAAGTAATAACCAGCTTTGTTGCACTAGTGTTTGAATGCAGTGTTTGGAGGATGTGTGCAGCAGTACATTTTAACATGTGATATAGGATTAAATTTTTGAATTTTTTGTTACAAATTAAGCACCAACACAGGAAAACCCAGCTATCGCATGCATACTTTTTAGAGCTGTATCTTGGACTTGTGACACTGGGATGATGCTTAATTTGAATTTTACTACAAAAGCGTGCATTTTCTACCAACAGTAAAGCGCTGAATAAAAGCAGAAATAAGTAATAAGAAGTGCCCCTGATGTTGCATTATGTAACAGAATAACTTGCTTTCTAACTTGCATTTAAATGCTAATTTACTTTAGGAAGTATGGAAAAATGAAAGTAGTCCATAGACCCATGAATTTATTGTCAGTCCAACTAATGTTTTAATAGTCTTATAGGCAAAATCAGCTAATTAAATCAGAAAAAAAACCTAATTGACAGTAGAGTTATAGAGTGTTATAATGTCTTTGCGGAATAAGTCCTCCTATTATCTGCTTATTTTTAGCAGTTTTACACTCAAACTCCCAGCACACTTCTTGGCTGCTTTCCGTTGGCAGTTTCAGTCTTCCTCAAGAAAAGCAAGGCACTGGTGTTCAGCATCCTTCCGTGTATGCCAGGAGTAGTATAATATTCACAGGGGAAGGACGAATATTCCTCCTCAATCATCAAACACCTTCTGCCTCTTAATCCACTTTGGAGTTTAAGGAAAAAGTGTAGGGACATGCCCTTTCACTGTTGCAGCAGGTTTAACTAAGTTTTGGATCAGTTATATATGCAGCTCTGCAGACCAGTTAGAGAACATAAAAATTAATAAAAGAATCAGTGAGAGATCCTTGCCACAATTTGAGTGGTATTTTCCACACTGAATAGGTGAAGAAATGAAGGAAATGAAGATATTTCCTCTCATAGGCATGTTTTCGGACTTTCACTAAGGGACTTTCAGCAGAGGTGAGAATATCATTCCGAGTGAAACTAAAAGATGAGCATAGTTTGCATTACATTGTAAAGACCTATTCAGATAAGGTATCTGAAGGTAAGGTGATCTTTTTGCAAGACACACATTTGCATATGAACATGCTCAAATAAAAAAATGAAAAAATTCTCCTTGTCAAAATCAAATGGAACTCAAAATACTGATTTTCAATTATATAAAAAATTTTTCTGTTACAGTTTTAATTTTTCAACAGTTTTTAATCAATCTGAAGTGATCTAAAATATCTTATGAAGCAAACAAACAAAACAAAAAAGCAGAATACAAAGAGGGAATACAGAAGTAGGATTTGCAGATCAATAATGAAATAATATTAACTTGAAACATATTCATAAAATTAATTTTGCTGAGTGTAATACAAAAATATAATTAAATGACTGAGAAAAGAGATCCATTTCTGATAGTAAGCAATATGTATATTGCATTTCTAATTGTTCTTTTATTAATCTTCTAATGTACACTGGGTAATCTTGTGATCATATTCTTGCAAAGTTTCTATTTCCATAATTAAGTACTCAACATATAATTTGTCACACATTATGTTATATAAGGCTTAGTAAGCCCCATTCTTCCTCTTCCCTTGACTTAGTTCTACTGTGCCCATGTTGAATATCTAAAATATTTGTGTTGAAGCACATGTTTAGCCTCAACATTCAGAGTCTCTTGCTATTTCCTTAAGGAAAAACATCCTGTGATGTCTTTCTCTTGCAGTGGCAAAGGTGAAGTCAAATGCAGCAGGTGTTCAAGAGGAAAATCAATGCATATGTATTAGTCATATTACTTTGCATTCTTGCATCTATGTGGATGCATACACTTCCATACACGGTACATACATAAACATCTATCCTCAAAGAAGCCTTTGCGTATTTTAATTACCTATCGCCCAGTTTCAGAATGCTGTAGGTGTTACACATACTTGAATGTTAAGAACGCGGTTTTCTTTTAGGACAGCCGTGTCACCTGTTACCAATTTATTGGGTCATCTCACATAAAACAGTTATCCTCAGGTTATTGCTGGTGTAGGAAAGGTACCACTCACTAGAAAACTTAGTCAGAGAAATCATCAGTTCATTTTGCATGAAGTTTTAAGAGCAAAGCATGTAGTTTAAGTTAATTATATAGGTTCTCTCTAAGGCAGGAAAAAAAAAAGTGAGATGACATTCTCTCTAGAGGGACATATCTTTTTACTCCATTGCCTATAAAGAGATCTGATACAACTACTTAGGTTAAATGCTTTCATTTTTGACAGCTAAATTCAAGTGAGATGAATTCCACATTGGTTACCAGATACTGTGGAAAATTTAACCTAAGTAATTTATCTAAGGTCATATACAAATGGTATCATATTTAATTGAATCCTATTTTCTTAAATTCATGACTAGTGCTCTAATTATCGGCCTATTCTTGCCTATTCTTCCTCTCTGTGAAACGTGAATAAGTACATTTTTAATGGTTTTTCGTCTGTGTTTGAATTCAGTCAAGGACGTCAGGCATTAGGTCAGCTCACAAGATCAAGTAACAGTTATCTACCAGCAATACCATATTTTTAACGCCTCCTTGTTTGACTTCTAGTACTGTGAATGGAGACAGCAAGAGGCATAGAACCAAACAAGCAAACAAACAAACAAACAAAAAAACCCTAATGTAGGTTATGAGGTACTTATTGGGGAAGTCTGCAACTGGTTATAACCAGTTGAAAAATTATCAATAAAATTTTCCTTAGGGAAATACTCCTTTGTCTAAAATTTATGAAATTCAGAAATAACAATTCCAACAGATTTCAATTTAGAAAAAGATTAGGAACAATCTGATTGCCCTCTGGCACAGATAGCTCAATTTGAAATTTTGTGTAAGAATAAAAGCATCAACACTTCAATCAAAACTTGAGAGTTTCAAAACATTTTTTCCTGGATAACTTTTCCACATTTTCGCCTTTTGATTTCAGTTCAGGATTACTGCTTTCTAAACTCAGAATGATTTCTGGGCAGATTAATTTAAATGTGATAAAATTTTAAAAGGAAATACAGCTCTTGTCAGCTCTTTACAATTGCTGCGTAAAATCTTACTAAGAATTAATTTTCAGGAAATTCTGAACATTTTTAAAGAAATACAGGGAGAACTGAAGTTCTTGAAAAATAAAATATCCTTAAAACAGATCTTAAACCAAATATTTTTTCTTAAATCCTCAACATTTTAAAAATTGAAATTTACCATGTGCCAGCTCAGAAATGTTAATATTGAGGTACCAGCTATGTAAAACGAACATTTCAAAATGGAAATACTGTTTTTCTCTTGAAAAGTGCAAAGTTGAACATTTCAGTTATGTCAATGTAGTCTCATAAGAGCTGGGGTGTTTTTCTGAACACCTCTCCCCAAACCTCACAAAATAACACTTACAAAAGTTCTTCGGTACTGACAGAATAGAGATGCTGTTATTTCTAAACCTTCTCTAGGAAAAGTTCTTATTTCTAAGTCATACTTCCTCACATAAAGGTTTTAATCAGTTTTTATAAACGTGTAAATAAGCAAAAGAGTAGGATATCTACTATTAGTGTCCTAATGATCTCAAAGGAAAAAAAAAAAAAAANAAAAAAAAAAAAAAAGGAAAAAAAGATCATGTTCTCCCCTTAGGGAACATTTGGTTCCAAATGTTTATATTATTATAGCTACATGATATGCTTTACTTTCAAGAGCCACATTTTATAACAAATCACACCAAATTATTGTTATTATTAAAGCATTAAAATTCCACCATATGGTAGAAATAATAAAATTTCCTGAAACAATACCAATATAGCTTCAAAGATTACTGATCTTCTTCCCACAAGTGAAACAGCTCAAGTAAATTAGATCAAGGGAAAACAAACACAATGATAGCATGGCTGTTATAATTCCACAGAGTATAAATGACTGGATGCAGATATGAAATTGTATATATAATAAAATTAAAATGACACAAAAAGTAAAAGCAATGAAAAAGACAAACGAAACCCCCCACTTTTTTAATGAGAAAATAATGATAATAAAAAAAAACGTTATTGAGGCCTTCTCTGTGGAAGTCACGCAATAAATAATAAATAATCATTTTAAAGGTGATGTGTGTTCTCTAAACTCTATTACTTTGTTTGAATTTTGCATTTTTGCTATACATTCAGTGAATGAATTCTGAGATTTTTATGTGTACATGTTTCAGTAAAGATTAAAAGCTCCTTGACTGACACTGTACATAATGTGTACTTCGTGTGTACTGTTCTCATGGACTTCCGTGGCTTCTAACACATCAGTAGCCCTTGTGACGTTGCTGCCATATGGATCTCCATCCCCTATTTCCACTGAGACAGCAGACTGAAGGACCTAGCTAGCATACATTCAAACGTTAGTGTACAGCCCCCAGACCTACCTCTAGAGAGCCTGGTTTCATTGCTTTCCACCTCCAAATATAGTTTAAAGCTTTTTCAGTAAGCCCTGCTAACTCTTGTGTAAAGATCCCTCTATCCCTTTGAGACAAGCATAACCTGTCTGTTGCCAGGAGGTCTGGTGTCCTGTAGACTGACCCATGACCAAAAAAACCCAAATTTCTGCTGATGACACCAGGCTCTGAACCTGGTATCCCATCTTTTTTTCTTTATGGAACTGGTTTTGATGCAGAGTGTAGGCTAACTTAACCTTGGCATCACCCCCAGGCAAGATGTTTGGTTCGACTTGCGCAGCCTCATTCTTAGGCATCTGGGAAGATCAGAGAGCCACAGAGGAGATGCACCTGCTGTGCTGGGTAGGAACATGTCACAATTGCCCCCTGCTCCTTCAGTCACCACATTCAGCCAGGTGGAAAGAGGACGGGGAATCCTTCATATCATGCATCCTATATGCCTGTGGNGGGTCTTCCTGTTTCTTCCCTCATTGTTCTCTGCAAATGGAAGAATGAAGGAGAACACTACTCGTTCTGATCCCTTGATCAGTTGTCCCGAGGCCCTGAAGTCTCTCTTTATTGCCCTCAGACTTCTTTTTGTAACTTCATCACTGCCTACCTGAAAAATCAATAATGGATAGTAATCTGAGGGCTGTATCAGGGTAGGAAGCTTTCTCTTCACATCTTTAACTCAGGCCCCAGGGAGGCAGCAGACTTCTTCAAGAAGTGGGTCTGGTCTCCATATTGAGCCTTCTGTTCCCTTCAGAAGGGAGTCTCCTATGACAATAACCCATCTTTTTTTCTTTATGGAACTGGTTTTGATGCAGAGTGTAGGCTAACTTAACCTTGGCATCACCCCCAGGCAAGATGTTTGGTTCGACTTGCGCAGCCTCATTCTTAGGCATCTGGGAAGATCAGAGAGCCACAGAGGAGATGCACCTGCTGTGCTGGGTAGGAACATGTCACAATTGCCCCCTGCTCCTTCAGTCACCACATTCAGCCAGGTGGAAAGAGGACGGGGAATCCTTCATATCATGCATCCTATATGCCTGTGGGTCCTGTCCCAGGGAAGGTAGGGTGCAACTCCAGTGGTCTATCTCTCTTGCACTTCCTGATACTCCTCAACCTACTCATCTCTTTCCAGAGCTCTGCCATTAAGAGGAGGAGTTCCTGTACTGGGGCATGCTTCTGGTGGGGTGCTTGCTGCTGCCACCCAGTACCAGCACAAGAGCAGGGTACATCCTCCAGCCTGACACCTGGGTGGCAGTATGTTACCACCGGAGCTCTGTCTGGAAAGCTCTGTTAGTTGTCAGTTTAGTCTGATGGCTAGGAAAAAACAGTGTCTCTATCCCTACTTTGTTGAATAGTTCAGCACAATACAAAACAAAATGGTGAGAGCCTGAGAACAATGCACCCCTCATCTCTCACATTGGACAAACACCCGTTTGTGTCTTCTCACCTGAAGAGATAAATTAGAATCACAATTTTCTAAAGACTCAGGAAGAAAATTCATCTGTTGAGGGAAACTTTCCTCCATCCTAATCTGCACAGAAATGTTTTGGTGTTTTGTTTTTGTTGTTTTGTGGGGTATTTTTGTTTGTTTGTTGTTTTGTTTTCTTGGTTTTTTTTTCTTCCAAAACATGCACATGGAAATACAGATATATATTGTTCATATATATATACATTTTTTCTCAAATAAAACTTTTTTTCAGAATGTTAAATTTCCATGAATACTTCTATCAAATTAAAATGTTTAAACACTTTTGGAACTGGCTTAATTAAAACCAAAAAAACCCACCCTCTCAAAAAACCTCAAACTCTCAAACCAACAAACTTATGTGTTTCTAATTGTCAATATATAAAATAAAACAAAACAACGAACATAGTTTTAGGGGGGTAGTTGGAAGTGGAGTCAGGAACATGTTAATACTGAATAAGTCAGAAATCTAATAATTTTGAAATATTTTTCATATTCGGATCACTCAGAAGGTATATGTTCACAGGGTAAGTTTACATTTTCATGAAACAATGCTTAAAAAATTTCCACATGCTGCTAGAAAATTTTCAACCAACTGCTTATTTCATTTATATACTGCATTGGTATTTTATACTAATATCTTCTTTATCCAGGGCTTCATTCTGCCTATATCATGTCAACTGGCCAAATCTGGCCTGTTTGTTGACTACTTTTGAGGTGTTCTCCTACCTTCTTCCTCTTTTCCCCACCCCCCTCCCCGACCCACCCCAGAATATATGAGTTTCTATGTCTGCTAAAAAGAAAACGTTTATCTGTATTTAATTCCCCAAATTTAAAAATTCGTCTAGAATGCATTTCAAAATACTCCTTACTACAGCTTCAGAAGTTCAAGTCCTCCCATAAAGACCTAATGTTTCTGGAATTAATAGTACATTAATTAGGTTTCATCTTCCTGTTAAACATAAATATCTTCTTTATATATTAAATATCTTCTTTAATATATTAATTATTTTTCATTTTTAGTATTTTCATATTTTATTGTTATAATGGCTTGTAAATACACATAAGAAATACATTCATTTAAAAAAAAGCTACTCAATACCTTTTGATATTAATATAGCAGCTACCTACTGAAATTGTCAACTTCATTTTTAGATGCTATTTTCTGGGATCATTAGGAATGCAAGATGCACGATTCTGCTGTAAAATTCACCCTCAATGAAGAACAGATGCACACAGACAAAAAACTATTAATAGTTGGAATCACAGTCAGGTGTCTGTTTTTTTTTCATGGTTTTTCCACAGTTCTATATGTTATTCTTAACAGCTATTTTAAACAAAAGTTTGATATTTTGTTTTCTCAGCCATTTCACTGGAAATTTGTAGAAGAACACAAAGATATAATTTTCCTTTTAGATTTGAGGTATGTCAAGTAGATTTTTTTTGTTGTTGTTTAACTGAGTAGTTTTGCTGCCAAAAGAGTAACTTTTTATGAAGTGGCCCACCGTAAATTTGGATTATTTTTCTTTTTAAATCTTCCAAATGCTTCTCTATTCTTGCTGATTGTTGCAATTTCCCATAGGTTTCTAACATTCATTTTAAATTGCAGTTCGCAATGAGCCCTTTTAAATATCATACATGTTATATACACATAAGGAAATGCAACTTACTAAAAGAACAGTGATTTAACGTGATAATTTCCTAGAAGTGACTCATAATATATAAAGTAATGACAAAAGCTAGGATGATGTATTTCTTTGTTTTTCTGGTCTCACATCCTAGCTAGAACAGGACTGGTCATTTAAGTTCCCAAGTACCTCAAAGTATTTTGCATATTTATGTATGTTGACTGGGGCCAAATGCCCAATCTTGTAAGGTTTAACCTTAGCAATCGCTGAAAATGTGATAGGAAAATATTAGGACCATTTATTTTAAATAAAAGATTGATATGAAGTGAATTCATTCTGACAAAGAGAGCTGGAAAGACCCATTCAATTAAAAAAAAAAAGATAAAAAAGGTTGTGCAGAAATTGCCAATATTAGTCTACTGTTTAGTTTCCCATCACATTATGTTTCAGAATAGTTTTCTAAGGAAATATAGAATATTGCATTTATTGAAAACTTTCAATAAGATTATTTTTTCCTGTTTCTTTTGTATGATAGCAATAAGTAACTGAAAATTAGATTTCCAAGCCAGTTTTTTTTATCTGAAGGTCTCAGTTATGATAACTAAAAAATTAATAGGAAAAATAATTTTTCTAACATCACAATTCATACCACATTTTAAAGTTATATTACTCCAGTAATACATTGTTTTTATGGAATATATATGTTAAATATTTTTTATCGTAGTTAAAAATATGGTAATTTCATAGTATGTTTTTCATCCTCTTTCCTCCGCACAAACCAAAAGAATAAAGAACAATTAATAAGTTCTTTCTGTGTTTAAGTCTTCTTTAAGCATACCAGTTTTAGGTATTTTGTCACAGATTTGCAGAGGTTAGAATACTAAAAATAAAAAGGTTCATAGTAAAAAAAATAGAAAATACATATTTTCATTTCTATTTTGTGAAAGTGAAAATTTATAGTGCTGCATGTCTAGGGGAAAATAATTTTTAAAAGGAGCGTTGTGGAAAAAAAAATATTTGAAAATTCCCTACTCCAACCTCAAATATCTTAAATTAAAACAAACACAGTGACAGAAGCAGCAGACTGGTTTAATGATTGCTAGAATTTTAAAATTTTGAATTGTATTTTATAGCTAAAATAACAAAGAAATTAATTTGTGAATTTTGTGTTAAAAGATTTCTTTTTAGAAGTCATTGAAATACCAGGTTTCTTAGGGAAAAAGGTGCAGTTATGACGGTGAGCATACGTTGCCAGAAAGCACTGTGTATAAAATATAATTTAATGTCCAATAACCTCATCCAGTTTCTTCATCAAGCCTATAACAATTGTTCCAAGTAAAGCATTTTAAAAAATTACATTTCAAATTAAAGGCTTCAATATACATCTTAATACAGTTAAATGCAGGTCGTATTTAGGAACAAAGAATGTACAAACCACTTACGAGATAGAAGTCAGTACTCTCAAATGAAATTATGCTGAAAAGGATCTAGAGACCAAGCTGAATGCAAACTCTGAGTGCTGTTATGAGTGACTCATAATAAAGAACATTCCTTTCACTGATGTTAGTAAAGAAGAATAAATCAATCTTTGGAAGAATATGAAACAGATCATCAAATAGAAATGGGGATAAATTCCTCATATGCTTTAAGATACATCATTGCTAGAATCATTGTCTGCATCAATAGTGGCATAAAAATAATCAAAGTTTAATCTTACCTATTCAATAATTTTAGAAGTGTATTTGAATAGAAATCTATTGGAAATGGATATGCAGTTCATTCCCTTTCAATGTATGCCTGTGATGTTTTTTAAAAATATTTTGAGGCTTGTAAATTAGCGAGGACGTTCTTACACTATTTTTGAGACATTTTTGAAATACCCGAATTGGCAGTTTTAATCAAGAAGAGCTCTACTTAGAAATGAGAATGCCTTGGTCCCAAATATCTCTCCAGGCTCCCTTGATGACAAAGTAGTTCACATCCAAATTCAGGAGGTGTTACAAACTATATCTGTATTAGTAATTAAGCAGTACTCAAGCATTTCACTGGACTTTTGAAGAAGAACACAGAGAAGACAGAAATCAGACCTGTGAAGTCTAAGACACTGGTATTTCATACAAGGTTAATTTCTTAACAAAACACAAGTGGCACACTTTCGTCCTTTGTCAACGAACAGACTTTCAGACAATTCCTGGGCAGAATTTGGGATTTAGCACATTTCAAATGAAATTCCTCAATATTAATGACAATTACTGCTAATGATTAATATAAAGTCATTTGGAATAGTCCTCCAGCAGTATCACAACAGTTGTCATATCTGCACATGCTTATGCCTTTTTGACATGTTGCACATGACTCAACATCATGCTACAAAAATTTAAGTCCAAGAAGGTACATGACTCATGTTCAGTCCTTTGACATAAAATGTGCAAAAGTATTTTTGACAAGTGTCTTCAGAAGAGCATATCTGTCATTGCCATCTGAGACAAATGGAGTAAGAAAGGGAGTGAGAAATAAAGTGTATCCAGGTCTGTCTGGATCTCTCTCATTCCAAATCCCTAACTTAACCTGTGACTTGAAGGTATGTGGAGTGAAGAAAGCAAGCACATTTTGCAACTCAGGCAGAACAAAAACCTCAAAATGTCATCACGAAGAGGGAAGGATATGTATGGTCATTCCAGTGTGCTGCAGCACAACTGCAGCTATGTGTCAGCCTACACAGATCTTCAGACGCTATTGAAGCTCTCGTTGCCTGGGTCCTGAAGGTGGTATTCCTACATCTGCCTCCCACCCTCTCTGCTGCTGTAGCAATAGCCTTCCTCCATGATATGCTGGTCACTAGTAACCCCTCTCCCACCCCACACACTGCTATTTCCACCACTCCTCGTCATAGTCACCAGAATTTAGCAAGCTGCCTAGTTCAGTGCTTCTTTCCGATAAAGCCTGTTTTCCTCATGAGAGCAAGCAACTCACCCAGGTCCACAGTGCTCCACCTTTTTTCTTGGCTTTTGTCAGGGAAATTGTAAAAGTTGTTGGCTGGTGCGGTAGAGGACCTATATATATTTTTGTATAGCCTAGGAATATTTCTGCTACAGTGGTTGTGGTGGGTAGCAGGGAAGGAGATCAGAATAACCAAGGTCTTTTGGGAAGACTGGATTTGGCTAAGGGGGAATGGCAAACAAGACATTACACAAGGCGTTAAACATTTTGTGACATTTCCTATCTGTTTAAATTACAGAGATGAAGACAGGAGATGGCAGAGAAACAGGAGAGTGAGAAGAGACTCATAAGCATCTTGAGAGTTTCAACTGAGAGACTTGCTACTAAAAGGAGATGAAAGGGTATAATCCACACCTAGAAATAGGCTGTCAGTATGAAGCTCTTAAGAGAGTGCAGGCAGAACAAGAAGTATTTGGGGAACTTGTAGACTGTGTCCCTGAGAAGTGTAGAGGAAGAGAAGCCATTTTGGTGTTTTGTTTGTTTGTTTGTGGCTGTTTCAAGAAAATCAGTACTGGAACTCTGAAAAGCCTTTCTAGGTTTTAGCTACCATATCCAGAAGGACTGTTTTGGTACAAACTCTAAGACAGATGAGAATAGGCAACCCCGTGTCTGCATCCTCATAGCTGCAAGAAAGCTTTGACAAAAGAGAATGCAAGGACCAATTCTGCTGTGATGCATCACCTTCAAATTGCTCACCGCTGTTCTTGCACAAGAAATTGACTGCACTTCAGGAAATCACACACTAACGCTGACTGTTCAGGAGGGGTGGCATGATTACTCACACAATTTTCAGGGAGATCCTGAAGGAACCAACAGAAGTGAGCTTGATGCTTCTCATTGTGGCCAAAGTCAAGGTTGTAACTGGGAAGTAGCACCTTTCACAAGGCAGTGTACCCCTCTGCAAACCGACACTGATGATCAGGAGGAGGATGTTCTTCTGGAATGCTCATGAAGGACAGACATATGCAAAGAGTATAGTTAGTTGGTGTCCTATGTTCATGGTGGTTGACAGAAAGGAATGACCACTGTGACTACTGATGCATTCACAGAGGATTCTGAAGAAATAATTCAAATTGCAGCAAATGCTCCTATGCAGTTAGAGGAGCTGCAATAGGCAAAAAAGACAAGAGGCCTAATAAATATTGCTGAACACTAGTCATGGGTTAATGATCTTGCTGTCACTTGTCCATCCACCACCATTGTCCTCCTATCCAAAACCAGTAACCCACTGGCTACTGAGAGTCAGAGAGCAGCAAAACACAACAATGGCAACTCTCTTCTCCCTAAGTAAGGGTTCATGGAAGTGCTGTCCAAGGAGATGGGCTTTCTTGCATCTGATGTTCAGCACCAGTTCACATGGGATGTCACATTTACAGCGCAACATCTTCCCATCAGAACTGTACAGTTTCCATCATGGTGCTGACTATCAATCCGGTAGCCGCAAGTTGCGGATATCGAATGGACCTTACATTTCCTGAGAAATGTCGTAGTGTGGACATGAGCAGAACCAGGAGGAACCCGAAAAGCTTGAGCATCCCAAGATGCACTGTGAGAGGGCAAATGTGGTAGACCGTGACTGGAAAGTGGCCACTACCACAGTCTGAACTTGTGTGGAGCTGAAACCCTTTTTAAAGCAGCTGTAGCCACAATGACATGCTCTGCACAGGGTAGATGAAAGGGGAACATGGTCTGTCTGCAGTGCCTGAGGTACATAGTCGAGGGGATGAAAAGGCTTGTAGGATGTTTTCTGTGATAACGCCAGGGCCAACCGCTTGTAGCTGGGACACTCTCAACTTATTCTGGGCAACAGAAACTATTGTAGCACAAATTAGACAGAGTTCAGTAGCCCTCAGCATCAAAAATTATCTCACATGTATTTAAATTGCTGGTGTAGAAGCCACCTACTGTCCCTCATTGTAATTACTAAGAAGTTAGTGCTCTTGTAAGAGGCTTTATTACAGGAATCAAATACTCCTTCTGATTAAATTAACAAAAATTCAAACTAGGTGATTACAAGATTCTTTCTGGCATAATGTTCAATCAATGCCATGTTAGACACTGGCAAATCTCGGCAATTTTTAATCAGAAATGCAAATACAAATTTTGCAGCCATAACTGAATGAAGACTTTTTTCACCTTCCAATACCTATTTATCACTGTGCATTGCAAATGACATTATACACACTTAGTTCAGTACTTGACCTAGTCTAGCCAAATTTGAATATATTTTCCCCTTAATCTTTTGCAATGCTTGAATACAGGTTGACTTGAATTTTAATTTTGGAACTTGTTCATTCTGCTAAGAAACATGCAAATAAATGCTGCTTTCTTGCTGAAATATTTTTATCAGCAGCAGTAAACAAATTAATGCTTCAAGCTTTATTTGAAGGTTTTTTTTGAATGCATATGATATATATTCACTTTTTCCCCCCAAAATTTATAGTGGCATAGATCCTGTATCAAATATAAAGCTTTCTTCAAGTCTCCAAGTCCAGCACCTATTTAAGTTAATGGGAAATTCACTCTTATTAAATATCTAATAAATATCTAATTAAGCAAAAAATAAATGTTGAAGTCAAGTTCTCCATTGTATACCTATGTAAATTAAAGTGACTCGACATTTCCACAATAGAATTAAGGGAAACAATGTCATTTACATGGAAGGCAAAACAAGACCGTGCATTGCTAACATCCTACTATACATACAGAAGCCCATCTCAGCATGACAGTAACATGCAGCTATAAAAGCCTTTGTGTCTGTATGTGTCTATACATATATATAGACATACCACTTAAACCCATTGAAGAAATTGATTTAATTCAGAGTGTTTTGTGAAGCAATTTAAAACTGTAACCCTAATCATTTTCAGTGCAACTTCTTTGGGAGAAAGGTCCCAAACTCTCAGTTTTATTATAAAATCTACTCATAAGGGAGAGAAAGACATTGATATTACCAAAGGTAAGAAAATTGATTTTTTATTTTTAATGGTAACAAAGTAAAAATAATCTGTCTTTAAAATCTTTCTTTTGCTTTAAAAATAACAGTTCTTTGTAGCCTATACCTTCTTAGCCCATGACATGGTACTTCTTGTAGTTATAAAGGTATTTTTCATTTGCTAAAGCCAACCGAGAAAATGTTCCTACAGAAAAATGTTATGAGCCTAAGGCCCAAAAAGTGTTCAAGAATAGGTAAACTTGGATAAACATAGGTTATGAATTTAAATGAAAGGCTTTTTTAGTACTTCTAAACTAATTCTCCTAGATCACCTGAACAGTTGTGTGACTCCTCCTTCGAGCAACTGAAATAAAACAGAATATTTCAATCCAAAGAAAAAAAAACTGAGCTCCCTTAAACTTAGTGCTGTATTCAGATTAGTT
The DNA here is from genome assembly GCA_013399365.1 of Pampusana beccarii. Lineage (NCBI taxonomy): Eukaryota > Metazoa > Chordata > Aves > Columbiformes > Columbidae > Pampusana > Pampusana beccarii. Next base: position 29,291 of record VWYH01006563.1, on the reverse strand, counting down.
ATTTTGTTTTTATAACACCGGAGTGTATAATAACTCATACCCTCTCAGAATTGAAAAAGAGGGGAACTTCTGATGCTGATTCATAAGTGTACTACATAACCACATTTGCTTTCTTTACTATTTGGGGGTCTTGTTTAAGTTTGCTGTTCTGTTTAACTTCTGTTGCTATTTTTGTCGTATTTGGAAAAATAACTTATACAGCATGTCTCTATGTTCCTTCATAATTGTAAAAACTGCTGTGACATGAGGAAAATATTTCAATACATGATGATAAATTTGTCGTTATTTTGCTGAACAGAGTATTCTCTCATTTTAATTAAAGTAGGGGATTATTTCTGGTTGGTAAAAGTCAACAACAAATAAAGAACTCATCTAAATCCTTGAGGTAGCACAGGAGCCAAAGACCAAATTGTCTTGAAACTCATTAAGTAATTGGGTAAGACCTTTTTACTTGGATCATTTTATTTCAGCTTAGTTTTTCTTTCCAATTGAAATCAACTATTATAGTTAAAACTATTTGGTTTTATTCTGATGTTCTTGGCTTTACAAGCTGTTAGTTTGCTTTTTTGTGTATGTTTATTTTTGCTTATACTTAAACTGTTATAGTAAGAAATCAATTGAAACCTATATAAAGTTTAATCAACGTAAAAAACGTGATAGATTCATTTCAAACATTACAGAAAAATGACATTTAGATATTTATTTTTATAATCTCACCAAAGTCAAGTCTAATTTGGATTAACTAAATTTTAAATGAACAAAGGTCATTAGAGAAATCCTGTTAATTTTAATAGATCTTCGACCACTTATCCAGATATTTGTTAAAAGACAGACATTTTCGAATGATACAAGATTACTTCGTTTATGTTGCAGTGTTCCTTTCTTCAAAGCTGGAACAAATTTGTCTTTAAATAAATTGAATTTATGGACTAGTAAGTGGATTTTGTCTTCTAGAATGGTACAATCACAGAATTATGGGTGTAGTGGGGCCTAAAAGGGCCTTCCAGAGGTTATCTGGTCCAAGCACTAGTCAAATTTTGAACATCTTAAAGAACAGAGGTCTTGTCTTCTCTTTGGACAGCTCATTCCAGACACAGTCATGGTAACCGAGACATATAACATTCACTGTTCTGTCCGAGTGCACAGAACTAATCATCTCACTAAAACAGGCAACTGGATTGCACCCACACAATTTGTCTTTGATCAACCCAGCTGGCTGTACTCAGTCATCTTCTTGGCCTTCCTGTGATTGGAGATATGCTGAAAAAAAATGTAGCCAGTTAAGAGATGTTAAGTAGTAGAAATTACGAGCAAAGACACACATTTCTTTTTAGTTAATGGTGACATACAATTTAAAAATAACAATTCTCACCTTTTTTTGTGGTAGAGAGGAGCAAATGCTTTATCATATATTTAACATCCAGAAAATAAAATTCATTACAAGTATTGAGTCTCAAAAAGTCAAATAGTCCAATCAGCAACTACATTCTCAATGTACATTTAAATACTACTTAATTAATCATTCTTAATTAGTATTTGGTCACAAGTCCTCACCTATTTTTGACAATACAAAATTGACATATTTTATTAAAGTCAGCCTTTTTAATATCTCTCTAGAAAGTGCAACACTGTAGGTTAAAGAAGCATAAATCATTTTAGTGACTGTTCTGTGTTTTTAGAAACCATGCCTTTCCAGTCTTTGATGAATAATCTCTCCAGTATACAATTTCTAATGGAAACATGCCACATGTTAATCAATATCTGTATGTGTCCACTTATTTTATCCTATGATAAAACGTATAGGTACTGGCAATGGAGCATGGACAGCCTTTGGATAAGATCCAAGAGGCACAGATGGATTGCAACAGCACAAGTCTATTAATAAAAATAAGAAAGGAAACAAAAGCATGTGATAATATTTTGGCTGCAAAGATTTAGCAGGCATCATGGAAACAACTGTGCATTTATACATATCATTTAGCCTTGGCTCTTACATTAATCAGTCTATTTCTCAAAAAATTAAAATGTATTTTGAGCGTATTACTCAACCTTATTGTACCAAACATAGGCTTCCTAAAACATGTAAACAAGTATGCTCTACATTATTAGAAAAACAGATTCCATCTAGAGTAATCTTCTTGTGTGGTGTGCTGTCCACAGCTACACTGTTTAACATTAAATCCTTTCAAATTATGAACTAAACAGAGCCTGACTCAGTCACCATATAGCATGCTTGGAAAGAAAACATTTCTGTAACCTGGGAGTTGCTTTGCAGGTGCTGCTTTTCCTCCTGGTTTTTGTTCTCTTTATTTGAGGATTTAAAAATAATCAGCCTAAAGCTACTTGGAAGAATACTTAAATGATCACTCCACATATAGCTGGGAAACTATCATTCTCTGCTAGCTGTTACAGAACAGGTTGTGGACTCTGGACCATCCTGTTTCCAGCACAGTGAACATCTGCTTTCTGAGGGTAACCCACGCCTCATTCAGCCCTTTCTCCCATTGAGTCTTCAGTCTTGACATGGAAACACCATCAACTTTACCTGAAATTTTCCAAGAGAATATTTCTGTTTACTGAGTATGATGGAATCACAGTTCCCTTATTTGCAATGAGGAAGTATTAAGCATATGATTTACTATGTTACCATTATGAAGTTACACATTATGTAACCTATTTGGCCATTCTTCTTATACATAGTAACATGGTAGGAAACTCGGCCTCCAGGAAAAATGTTTTGTTCATGACCCCGTGAGAGCCAGGCTTTCTGTGCTAGAGCTTTTGTCTTAATGGATTTATTTTGCACTATTATCCCCTGAATTATTTATAATGTCTCCTAATAATTGTCAAAATAATTGCCTTTGAAGTAGCTATGAGACATAGTGGCTATACTATTAGATTTGAGATACTGGTGCAAATGGATGGTCTAAATGTAATCTCAAGCGTACATTTACCTAATTACTAGAGAGCTAACACCGGGAATTTGTGCTTGTGGCAGTCTGTTCCTGAGCTTGGCACTGTTAACTTTTCCTTCAGAATACTCTGGGGAAGTATCAGAGCAGTTGTATCTGTTACAGCTCTTTTTACAAATGCCAACTTTTGGTGATGAAAATGAGAAAAAATATTGTAAATGTGTCATGTCCTTACATCATATCGTGCTTAACTTCAGCCAGCAACTAAGACTACGCAGCTGCTTGCTCAACACTCCCTCAAGTGTGGTGAGGGAAGTAATCAAAAGGGAAGGAAGAACACGAGGGGTGAGATAAGAACAGTTTCATAGGATAGCAAAGGATAATAATAATAATAATAATAATAATAATAATAATAATAATAATAATAATAATAATAAATGATGAAATTACAAAAACAAAATAAGGGATTTTTTTCTGAAAATAAGAAGATCTGGGGGGAAAAAGAAAGTGTAAAAACAGTCAAGAAGATGAAAAACTAAATGCCTAATCTCAGTTCAGTAAAAGGAAAGTCTTGTGTGAATTACCCTAAACCGTCAAAGAAGTCAGATGCTAAATGTATCTATCAACACTGTCAGGTTAAACAGAGGTAGGACAAAGAAGAAAAAATAATTCCATTCTTGGAGCTGTGATTTTTTTCTACACCATACTTTCCTAAAAAGAAGACATTTCAATTTTGGCAATTTATATCTGTCTTACTTCAATACAGTGGGTATTATGAAATCAACTGTTATTTTGGATATCCCTACTGACATTGTTACTTGCCCACCGAAAAATAAATAAATAAATAACGCCATCTGCAAACTCTACCATGATCACACTTTAAAATGTAGAAAGTGATGGTAGAAGAGAGAGAAACAGTCATTCCTCTTCTCATAAGATAGGAAACAAACAGGTCTCTGTGTTGCAGTTTTTAAAATTCACTGTGTACTTTAAGTGATTAAAGACAATCTCCTAAAGTAATTCATCATGTGGATAACTCATCCAGGTTATACACTGTTTCCTTTTCAAACTGTTAGAAGAAAAACAAGGCAAAACATTGAATATTTTTAGGTTGGTCTCTATCGCTCCAGAATTTTAGAAGACTTAGTTTATTTTAAGCAAATGTAAGCTTCAGAAAGTAACTAATAAAAGTATGAAGGAGAAAGCAGAGTGATTAATAAATTATATGAATTAAAATAAATTTGTTTTTAAGGAAAACCTGCTGTAAGAGGTACAGTTGAAAAACAATTGGAACATAACAATGTTTCTTTGTTAAGGATTTTTAAAAACAACTCAAAGACAGAAGACTGGCTGAGATTACATTGTTTTTTATGCAGCAAGTAAGAAAAAATAAAAGATATTAGAAAGAAGAGATCTAAGATTATCCTCTGGCTGTCTCAGCTTGTCTAGGCACCTTACTTCTTAGATGAAAAGTGCTATTTTTGTATTCAGAGTTTAGTTCTGGATTGAGGTGAAACTTAGTATCTTCAAAAGAAAAACCAAAACACAACAACAAAAACTAATCAAATATGAAATTTAGTAGTGCAAATACATCTGTATACCTAGGGAATATTTTTTAGCATGTCTTTGTTACTTGAAAGGAAAGAGAAAACCTTGCTGAAAGACCTCTTGTTGTTCTTAAGAGCTTAATCCAAAATATACCTGAACTATAACAGCAATCTCATGAGGCTTTAGAACAGTTAGAGGGAGAAATCACCAGACTGCTCCACTAATGTCAGGGCACTAAATAAAAAAGCAGAAAAATTAAGTGTAAAACATAAAAGAATAAAACATAAAAGAATCCACCTTAATGTACCATATGCTCTCTTTTTTTTTTTTTTTTTTCCCCAAGTTATCTAACTAGTCTAATGTACGCCATTGCAAGCTTTTCCAGGCAAGAAATGAGGCAGGCACAACTTCTCAGCCTTGAAGGAACAACAATGAAATTTGAACCAGTTTGAAAAAGAGGTAGACACTTCGACTTCTCAGAGAAAATTCACATCCTAACAGGTTGTTTTGAAAAAATAATATTTCATGTGAGACCAAGACCTGATGCCATGTGGAATAAGCACTTCTAAACCTGTAGTAGCTTGGGAAATTGTTATACAAATTCCTTAAACCTCATTTTTCAGGCTGTTCAGCTGTAGTTAGAAAAAGCGTATATCCAATAACACATTCTGCATTTTGTAGCACATAGGATCCTTTGGGATTTCAAACTAGAGGTGGATGGAGTGCTGCTTTGGAACAGGATATGAAACACCAGCTGGGGGGACTCCCTCTTCCAGCCACATGGGATGAGATATCACAACCCAGAATGAGGGCTCCTGGTTTTAAGCCCCATAGTGCTAGCTTTCTTGTGAGGAGTTTCTGAAGTCACTTTGACTTTCTTGTCTCAGAAGAAGCAATCAGCACTTCTGGAAAATTTCTTCAGTGCTAAAACCTCTGATGTATGACTTCCTGGAGCTAAATGAATTAGCACTGTCCACAGAGCTCTCCTACATCGCTGCTGGTCCCCTGGAATGCACCATGTACACCCTGCCAGGCTTCTCTTCGTAGTAAAAATGAAAGTAGTCAGAAACCCATTCAACCGCTCACTTTATTTCATTACATTTTAATTAATTCTTTTGAAAACTCCTATGAGAAAAGGATCTGAACATTTTCAGCATTGAGTTTAAAGTTAAAATTAAGGCAATGAATCAGACTGTGGAAAGTTGGAGGCTAATATTGTAAAAGTATTTGCCACACAGCACAAAAGAACTGGAAGCTGTGCACATTTATTTTGAATGTCGCCATGTAGTACACGTTTTTTACCCCAAAATTATGGCTTGTTTCTGCTTAGGATAAGAATTTTGTCCCATTTTTCTACTACGAGCAGAAAAGGCTGCCCATGAGATTCGTGTTCCTCACCAGCTCCTCCTTATTGGTGAGAACAAAGTCCAGCATAGCACCTCTCATTATTGACTCCTTTATCACTTGGAGAAGGAACTCATCATCAGTGCATTCCAGGAACTTCCTGAATTTCTTCTGCCCTGCTTTCTTGTCCCTCCAACAGATATTTAGGTGGTTGAAGTCCCCCATGAGGACCTGGGCTTGTGAACATGGGGCTACTCCTGCCTGTCTCTAGAGGGCCTCATCCACTCGGTCTTCCTGGTCAGGTGGCCTGTAGAAAACCCCCATTATAGTGTCATCTGTCCCTGTCCTCCCTTTAATCCTGACCTATACCCTCTCAGTCAGGTCCTTGTCCATTACCAGGCAGAGATCTATGCACTCCATCTGGTCATTGACATAGAGGGTGATACTCCCTCCTTATCTCCCCTGCCTGCCCTTTCTAAAGAGCCTGTATCCTATTCCAATGCTCCAGTCATAGAAGCCATCCTGTCTCCGTGATGCCAATAAGATCACAGCCCTGCAGGCGTGCACATATCTCTAACTTCTCTTGTTTATTCCCCATGCTACCTGTGTTTGCTTAGTGGTGTTTAATTTGTGCCCCCAATGAAGCTGATTTCCCCAGCTGAGCTTGGGTGGCTCAAATTTCCTTGTGCTGCTCTTCAGGTGCTCTGCTACTGACCTATGATCCTTCTTCAGGCCCTGGACATCTGTTTATGCTCTGACAGGTAAGTATTTCGTTTTGAAGAGGATCTCTCAACTCAGCACAATTTTAACATCTCAGATACTGCAAATGGGAAATCTATAAAGGTAGCGAAACAGCATTGGATGTGAAAATGTTATACAGTTTGCTAAAGAGTACTATTGTCACTTGCAGACACAGCTGAAAAAGATGAATGAATTGTGTAACATCATCCAGAGATCCAGACACAGATACAGGGGCTGACATTAGGAAAGTAACTCACATGCACAAAGGATCTATGGCTGCTAAAAAGCTCAACATGAGGCTTAAAATTGTCTTTGTGTGTATTTTTTTAAGAAAGTATACGTGCCTTTTTTTCTCATTTTTCAAATAGACAATCAGAGATTATTGTACTTATCGTTTCATTTTTCCATGCCCCTATAGTGATTTTTCACTGTTTATTGTTGTTCTTTCTTATTCACTTTAATATTTAAAGAGGAACAGAATTAAAGTATTTCAAGATAAAATTCATAAAAATAAGAATAAAAGCACACACCAAAAAAATTAAAATTTCTTTAGAGCACTCGTTTATTTAGAAAGATATAAATTAATGGCAGATACATTAGCATTTTGTACCTTTTTTTGATATATATAAATTCTTTCTAAGAGACTGTCAATATCAGAAGCAGTACTTGAGTAAACACCAGTAACTTGGGTATAGCTATCTACTCACACCTGCTTTTAAGGGGTATTTGTTTTGTTTTGTTTTTAATAATGGTTGGTGAGAAGGAAAAAAAAAAAGTAGCATTTGACAAACGTTTTTCTTATACAGACTTACAATACAAACTCCTCAGAACTGGAAAAATAATAATCTGATGGGAAATTAACCTCATACACACAACTAAGGGAATTAAACACTGAGTTAAACAGTTAAACTTCTTATTTACATGGCGGTTTTACTCCATGAGTCAGCTGGAGAGACAGTACCCAATATCTTTCCCCTGGGAGGAGCCAAGCGAGAGTGGAAGAGGAGACCCTAAAAAACTAAAACACTGACACTAAGTTGATGCTTGTCTTCCAAAGAGAAGAAAGTAAGACTAGAAAGTTCAAACCACGGTTCATAACTTACCCACTTTCTGTTCACATTTCTTCCAAGCCAACTCTCTGCTGGCAACATCCTGACTTGCCAATCCTTATCAGTCACATGGAGGTCAGTGACCACTGGAGGCACATCCTGCCCTTCCTGCCAATCACACTTTCAAAAATTAGACATGATCAGAGGATGTCTTTCACAAACAATGTAGACACAGCACAAATAGAAATTGGGAAATGCTTTTTATGGAAAGATGGCATTTAAAAGAGTAATCACATGAAATGTCATATTTGATAGACAGGGCTTCACTTTTTCACCTGCCAGAGCTCTGTCAGGAAAATAATTTCTGGAAATCTGCTCAGATAGCCAACACTGGTGCCAAAGATGTCTGGATGTCTAAATAAGTGACTACTCTAAAGAAATCATAAATTAATAATTTATTTTGCATTTGAAGTTATTATTATGATGATGATTTTATGCATTTTACCATTCCAAAGACCACACAGCTATATCATTGAGGAATATTCCAGAAATTCTGATTTCATGATAAGGAAATATACATTTCATGGTTTGTCTGTTTCTCCTAACTTATGATGAAATCATTGAAAAAAACTAATGAAATTATTTGCTCATTTTAAAAAATGAGGTAAGAGAAGGAGGAGGGGGAGGAGGCACTCCAGGTGCTGCAGCAGAGAACCTCCTGCAGCCCCTGGGGAGGCCAAGGAGGAGCAAGTCATAGAATCATAGCACGCCCTGAGCTGGAGGGGACCCACAAGGATCATCAAGTCCAACTCCTGTCCATGCATATGACCAGTCTACAGTTCACACCATGTGTCCAAGGGTGTTGTCTAATCTCTTCTTGAAAATAGTGTCTTTCAGCCCATGGAGTGCATGATGTTGGAGCAGCTATCTACACAGCTACATTTCAAAGGAAACTTAAACCTATAGGAACTAATGGACTTGGCAGCTTTAGTCTAAGTAGGTGTTCAGTTCGTTTTGAGGTATGTCCAGTGATGCTCAGGCCAAAAAGTGCCACACCTGAAGCCAAATCTCAAATTGTAAAAGCTAAGCACCATCCAAGTCAGTCTTTCTTTAGTAAACATCGACAAAAGAAGACTGAACTGGATACAGATTGTTCATGCAGAACTGCCTACTTTTCCACTCCCTCTCCTCGATACTTTAGGCCTTGCTTTGATGAGGCTAGTGTATTTTATCACAGTGTTCTAAAAAGTACTAAAATCTATGCTACCAAATACAGAATTTATTAAGAATCAGGATTTTGTCAAGGCCAGCCTCTGTCTTTTAAAGAGAAAAAGAAAATTATTAATCTTTTACCAAAGACTGGCTGTGAAATGTAAAGATATTTTACCCATGTATACAGAAAATTATTTCAATAACTTCTATCCAATTCATATATTTTTTTCCTCCATTTTGCCTCCTTCACGTTCAGACAAACATTTTGCTGAAGAACCCTATCTCAGGAAAGTTAAACCCTTCATCGGCAGCTATATATAGCAATTATCAATATGGATTTAAGGTTTCCAGCAAACAAAACTTGACAGAACTGAGAAACCAACAAAATTCTATTATAAACAGTCAAATTTCAGGGAGAGAAAGGAATAACATTAAGTTTACAAACTATTCTACAGCAGGTCTAAATCACAAATGATTTGAAACTCTGTTGGAATATTATGGGAGGAAGTACTGCCAGTACCTTTGTTCAAAAGATGGATTAATTTGAGAAAAACAGAAGGGAAGGAAGCTGAAACAGCCTTATTCAGTAGCCTCTGAGTTTTTTTTGGGAAGTCTCTTGTTTAAATACTAACAAGACCATATGGCTTCAAGATCTTACCAGAAAAGTTTCAGGCTAAATTTAACAAAACACAGGAGACAAGCTGTCTAGTATTTTAATTTGATCAGATTAAAAAATGTAAGAATATAGTCTAAAAAGACATACTGGAAACCTACAGGCAATTCTTCAGTATCTTCATCTACTTGTTACCTCTTTATTTCACTCCTTGAGTGTGTTTCCTTAAAAAAAAAAAAAAAAAAAGTTGTGAGAATTCATAGTTAACATGCTATTGTCTATTTCCTTTATGTGACATTCATATTACATAAATATCAAGATAGATTTAGGCTTCTATGTTTAAGTGTTAAATAGATTGTAAGATTAGTAGAAAAAATTGTTAGAGATTATTTGGAATAATTCACAAAATTATTCTGTTTGATCTTTCTGAGGAACATTCTAAACATAACTGGATAACTGTTCCTGTGTTTGAAAAAAGAAGTAATGTTACTGAGGATTGTGGCCACCTGCTCCCTTTGGAAACAAAACATTAAAAAAACAAAATAAAACAAAAAACCCCCACAAATTTGGGGGGTTGAAGGTTGTTTTATTTTTTAAAAAATAGATATAACGTAGGATTTTTTTTAATAAATGATGTGTTCTCCCACTTCAAATACTATACAAACCTTTTGATTTTCAAACTGCAAGCATGCTCCAAATTTACAAAGACAAATCTGATAGATTGCTCTATGAATAGATTACTTAAGACAGAGACAAGATGTTTTGTGTTTTCCTGTACCGAAATAAAAAAAAAAAAAAAAAAAAAAAGGACTAAATGGACTAAATGCTTATAATGCTCGTGTTTTACAACGATAATCTAGTTACTGATGGAGTTAAAGATGTTCAGAGGCAGAATATAAGCCTATTTGTCATATATATGTGTGGTCATATATATAGAACTGTTGCTTAGCTTAAGCAGAGTTTTCTACTTTAGAGAGGCAGAGACTAATATTTGTTCTTCTGAATTCAGAGGAGTATGTAAAATGGCTATTCTATACAGTTTCATAACAGACTTGTTGGAATTGTTAGTTTAGTATTTATATTAATTTAATTCTTTTTTGCAGACTTTCAGAGGAAACCTAAAATTCCACATATTAGAATGGCAAATAGTTTGAACTTGTAAACATAGACATTACACTGCACTTTTTTTTGCAAAGACACTAACAGAAGCTTCAAGCAAAACCACAATAACCAGCTAACGCAATTGTTGATGCCAGAGAGGTGAGGAAGCTTAATGTTCAGATGTATTTGTCTTTGAATAGGATAAATTACTCTGCCAGACTTAATAAAAGGATTGCAAGCCTTTGAACCTTAGGTATTTTCAGAGATGCAGTCAACATGGCTTCATCAAGCGGAAGTCATTCTTGACCAACCTCATAGCCTTTTACAAGGAAATAACGAGGTGGATAGATGATGGCAGAGCGGTGGATGTGGTCTACCTTGACTTCAGCAAAGCATTTGACACGGTCTCCCACAGCATCCTGATGGCTAAACTGAGGAAGTGTGGACTGGACGATCGGGTAGTGAGGTGGACTG
>VWYH01006563.1:0-17723 GCA_013399365.1 Pampusana beccarii | reverse complement strand
AATGGAATCAAGCTGGAACACAAGAGGTTCCACTTAAATTTGAGAAGAAACTTCTTCTCAGTGAGGGTGACGGAACACTGGAACAGGCTGCCCAGGGAGGTTGTGGAGTTTCCTTCTCTGGAGACATTCAAAACTCGCCTGGATGCCTTCCTGTGTAACCTCATCTAGGTGTCCTGCTCTGGCAGGGGGGTTGGACTAGATGATCTTTTGAGGTCTCTTCCAATCCCTAGCATTCTGTGATTCTGTGATTTTAGTGCTAGTTACAAGGTCAAATTCTGCTCTTCAACTATGTACTCGCTGAAACAAGTTACATAAGAGCAGTAATTTGGCTAATATATCGTGATAGTCCCTTCCTTCCATAATATTTGCTTTGTAATCAAACAAATTACGAAGTAATACCTTCCATATAAGCCTTCAAACATTAAACTTAATACTACTTTGCATTAATAAGCTCCAATCTCTCTCTCGCCATGGATATACAGTAAAGATCAAGCCGGTATTCCTTATTTTCCAAGTATAATACTTTTGCACCCATAGCCATACAACTTAAGTTGTGAAGCTCACCAATGGAGCACACAATTTTCTAATGTTTACACATTTTTTATTAGTTGGGCAATTTTTCTGAGTTCAGCTAATTTGATTGGAGGCAAAAACCTTATGAGATCTTTATGACCAACTTGCAACACACCTTGCCTTTGTATACTATTCCTCTTTCTGCATATAAAGTTCCGTACTGTATCATTGCTCTTGAATCTGATTCATTTAATAAAAGAAATGAAAAGAAAAATATTTCCTTTCTCTTGATATTAAGTGTCAAAATTGGTTATGACAACAGCAAACATAAACATCTCATTAAAACCTGCTTTGCTTTTCACATTAAATCTAAGCTTAAGTTGAGCTGCTGTTTTCACAGTATACCTGGCAGGTTGTTTTTCAGTTTTCCACCATCCATGCTGGCACTCTTCCTGAGAGAACCCTGCTGTCACAAGCCTCTCTTCTTAAAAACCTTTTTCATTGTATGGGTGGGGTTTTTTGTTTGGTGTTTTATTTTTATTTTAAATTATTATTTTAATATCTTTTAAATGATAGGACAAGGGTAATGGGTTCAAGCTGGAACACAAGAGGTTCCGCTTAAATTTGAGAAGAAACTTCTTCTCAGTGAGGGTGACGGAACACTGGAACAGGCTGCCCAGGGAGGTCGTGAAGTCTCCTTCTCTGGAGACATTCAAAACCCGCCTGGATGCCTTCCTGTGTAACCTCACCTAGGTGTCCTGCTTCGGCAGGGGGATTGGACTAGATGATCTTTTGAGGTCCCTTCCAATCCCTAACATTCTGTGATTCTGTGATTCTGTGAAATCAATTCTGAATATCCAGATGATGGCATAAGTTGGTAGGAGACATATAGCTTGTGAAGACTTAGTTTTGCATGCAAAGTGCAAAAGTATGTGGACTCTTAGCTTCACTGACATTACCAGGAATAAATACCTATGTTTTGCTAGAACAGCAGTGGAGGTCATCTAAGTATCATCTTATAGGTTTTCTCTTGTAGTTTCAAAGTGAAAAGCTCCAAAGGGACAGGCTGACAAAAGGTCTTTCAAGGAGAAATAGCAAATGAAAGATAGTAATTGGCCACAAGCTATGAAACATTAGCTTTTCCACACATGACAGTATTGGCTTTTCTGTCATCAAAACGGGGACTGAACTGGACTTGAATGTGCTACAGGAAAAGAAGAAAACAAACAAACAAACCAATCCCAACTCAACCCAATCCAAACCAGGTCTAAAATTCATAGATGATTGTTAGTCGTTATCTGCTTCTGTGGTGCATTCTTATTTAAGTAGGAAGTTGAAAAGATTAACCAAGAAAGCTATGAAACATTATATCTCTTGAGGTAAAGGCCAGGAAAGCATAACTCAGCGTTAATGGAGTTACAAAATCAAGACATGGGAGATATTTGTTTAAAAATATATATTAGACCATGTAATAGCTTGTAGGGTAGAATGTACGATTTAGCTAACTGGCAGTAAGACCTACCCTACTAGGAATCTCAAAAGACAACGAAGTTCGTAAACTCCACTATCAAAACCATAGCAAATAGACATAGGGAAACATTAAATTACATATAGATAATCTAGTCTAGGATTTTGTTATTGCAAACTTGATTTGCGACAGTATGTGGTAAAAATGTTATTAATAATTACAAACTTATTCTGTGAAAACCTGAAGGCCCACTATCAAGAAAGCCAGAACAGAGAAGTAAGGTTTTAATGCAAATTTGAGAAGTTATTTAATTTTTAATATCCTTATGCTGATGCTGAACAAGTTTAACAAATGAATGAAAGTTTTATCCTCTTCAAATCTGTTCAGGTAGATCCCTGAGTCTTTAGGAATTTTGAACAAACTTGACCAATAAATCAATTTTCATGGAATGGGTGGGTCTATATTTTGTAAGATCCCAAATTCATTTTAGCCTAAAAATCTGCATTTGTAGACCTGCATAGCTTGAAATAAAAAATAAACGTGAATAGAGCCACTTAATCAGAAATCTGTTTTAACAGTACCACCTGAAATTTGACCTTGCATGGCGTAGTGTAACAATCCAGAGATATTCAGCGCAATGAGTTAACTACTTAAATTTTTTTGAAAACAAATATTTCAAAAGGGTCTTTTAGAGTAATTATGTAGTTTCCACTCAGCCCAGTTCTAAAATCCCAATTTTTATCTAAATTTTTCAAGCTGTTCTCTTTGCTGTATTTTTTCTTAATATACTATCAAAAATTGCATGAATGTAGAGAAAAAGATTATCTGGTTAGTGCATTTGAAAAAAAAAATCATTACATTCTTAGTGAACACTGTCCTTTTTTTTTTTTTTTTATTAAGACTTTATGTAGGAAGAACAAACAAATAAACAAGGGGAAAGATTTCAAACAGAATTCAGTTTCTATTCTTAAAGAAATGCCTTCATTATCACCTTCGTGACATGCAGTTGCCATGTGTAACCACGCCACATAAGCATATTCTGGGAAAAGCAAAGTTAATGTTATAATGAGTGTTTCATAAAATAAAATTAATGTAAACAACTCTTCTCTGTGTTGTCTTGGAAAGCCTACGTATTGTACAGATCTTAGATTCTGCAAGTGGTCTGAATAACACTTCCAGGCTGAAGTGGGGAAATACGACATGTGGCCCACTGTGGGGTTGTGACATTATCACCAGCTTCGGGGTTGTATGCATTCAGGTACCGTCATCACATTTGATATCACAGTGTCCAAATGATAATGAAAGCATTTACTAGAAATAGAAGCTTTTCTTGTAAGCCTGCTCATCAGCTCATATAATACATTCCATAGGTGTTTCCCAAAGGAAAACTGAAGTCCACATGACTTATAGGTACAAGGGCAGTTGGTCCAAAATACTTTTTCAAGATCAGGGCTTGTATTTTCTAGGTGACTTTAGAAGAATGTATGAAACATGCTGTTCAAGAAAAATGGAACAACACTTCCATAAAATTAGGGAACAGTACATACATATAAATCAAATATTTCAGTGGTAAAAACAAAACTAAAAACTAGACCCTCTAGACAAGTTAGAATTTTAATTGCAAACCATCTCACTAGTGAAAACTGGTGTGAAAAATCATACGTTTTTGAATAGGTGAACAAATACAACAACATATTGATGCTTCCAAGCACAAAGGGTTCTGTTTTTCTTTTTGTGAAGAGAGGGGAAGAGAGAGAAGGAAGAAAGCTACACGGAGGGCTATTTTCATCCAACATTGCTGCCTCCCTGTGATTATTTTATGAAGAACTGAGTAAGTTTGGGCAATACTTCCACTTATTTATTTGGTTTAGTGTTAGTTTAATTCAGTATTTATTAATTTGTTAGGCCTCATTATTATCTACTAACCACTATCTTTTTTAAAGGTGTCTTGACTTTAGGACATTCAAAAAAACTCCATGCATTGGTCATCCTGAAAAGGACACCTCAATACAGGGTGGATGTACATCTAAATCTGTAACTGCCACAGGAAGATATTAATTCAATTAATCATAAAAATTAATAGATTTTAAATTAAACATTATTTTTATCTGTTTAATATTTTCTGACCTTTGTAGACAGATAAAATTTAGAAGTTACATATGTCAAAGGACAGGAGAAGGACTTGTGCTTTTTCTTCAAGAAATCAACCATGGTGCCTTTTATTTATTATTAATAAATCAAAAAGATCTTGGTATTTTAAAAACACATTTCTCACTGTAGCTGAGATGTTCTATACATTGTTTCTATCTTTCAGTAAAAGAAATGGATCATCATTTGATGTAAAAATATAATATGGAAACAATGGTAATTAATTGTGTGACATCTATAAAATCCAGGGCAGGATAACAGAAAGAACAGAAAAAAACAAAAATGGTGTATTACCACATAACTTCTATGGAGGTACATAAAAATTAACACCCTGTTATGTATAAATTTCCTCCTAATCAACAAGGACAGTTTGTTTTCTTAGAAAAGACTAAATTCCTGCTGAGAGTCTCCTGCTCTTAATTCCAGGGATGTTATCCATAATATAAGATATTTATAATCAGGTCCTTGTAAATGACTGTGATTTAGTTAAATTAGTTAGATGTGTGAAATGACACATTAACCAGGAGTTCCATCAACCTCATTGCCTTCAGCCATTATTCTCTTTAGAATATCTTGTAAGAAAACATACGATTGAGAACATTTTTACCCTGAACACAAGGAAATATTTTAATTCTCTAAGAAGTGCTGTAGTATGACATGAAACTTAAAGTATAACTAGAAGAAATGGTACTAGAACACGGAAGTAAGAATTAATTCTGAACAACACCTTCAAAAATCCAGGACATGACTTTAAAGTTAGTAGTTAATTGTAGCCATTCATATTTAAAATACAATTTTATATATTTACATCAAGCAGTTGCTGCTTCTTCTGATCTCAAAAGCTCTTAAGGGAACTAGAGGTGAAGGATACCATCAAACACTATACACAACCTGTATAACTAAACAATTACCATAAAATATTCCAGTTGAGGAGAAAAAGCCATATCCATCAAATGCCAAATATCCTTACCTACAGTGTCCTCAGTGTTTGTTACTCACAAACTTAGAGACATTGAAGAAAATGTTCCTTAGCCATATAAACGGACCTAAAAAATTATGATATACTAAGAGAAATTAGTTTCTGCACATTTAAGGTATATACTGCCTAACAGGTGGGTTTTAATTGGTTTGTGCTCAGATAACTCTGCCTGCTACTCATCTTATAGGTGAAATTTCAAGAGAAAACTTGATGCTAGATGCTAGACCCCATTAGGGCCTCAAACACTACTATGAAGAAGACTCCTGTTATGCATTGATTAAAACGGATCCTTAATATTTCTTTCTACAGCAAGCATTCTTTATTTGTCATATGTATCCACTACCATTTTTACACAAGTTTAGAAGTATGTACAGTTCTGAAGTGTCTAAGCTATGGCATTCCTACAGATAATTCTAAACATTATAGCTTAGTATAAAAGTAGTTTTTCTCAGGCTCTGTGCTTTTCATGAAATATATTTTTATTTTTCTTAAAACTCCATATATACAAGCCATTTAGAGATAAGATCCATCTGTATATGCTCTACTGCCTTGGCTAACACATCAAGATACAACATGCCATAAATAATTTCAGTCTCTTCAAGATGTTATTGTGTGACTTAATACAGTATGACATTACTATTAAGAACCAGATGCAGTGCTTCATAATGCCACGAGTCAGTCCGTGGTACAAGAAAAGACAGTTCATCTCCAAATACGAGCAGAAAACTACTCCTTAAGTATTAACAAACCCCCATCTGTTGAAAAGCTCAAAAAGTAGCAGCTTTTGAAGATATGTTTGCATGTGCATGTGAGCAACCAAGTTGCTGCCATGAAGCAATAAAATAAACCACTCCACACTGTATTTCTTTTCCTCTCCAATCGCTTTGAATGATTCATTCAAAATTCTTGTGTATAAAAATGTATCTATAATACAAACACACATGCTGACGTGCATCTAATGAAACTCCTTAAATCAAATTCCTCAGTTTAAAATAATTACATCAATAATTAACATCAGTTCCACTCTCATTATCCATGTTGTTTGGATTCATAGCCTGAATACTCTCTCATCTGACCAGTGAGCCACTCAGAGAACAGTCTGAAGAGGTATTGCCATGAAATTTACCCTGTTTAATGGCAAAATGATTGCTCTGATTTCTAATACTATTTTCAAAATGAAAGTAGAAAATGAAAACAAAAAAAAAGTAAAAAGGTAAAAATGGAGAAGAGAGAAAGGGAAAGGGAAAAAGGAAAAAAGAAAAAAAGAAAAAAGAAAAAGGAAAAAAGAAAAAGAAAAAAGGAAAAAAAGGAGAAGAGAGAAAGGAAAAGAGAAAAAAGAAAAAGGAAAAAGAAAAAAAGAAAAAAGAAAAAAAAAGGAAAAAGGAAAAAGACTGATTAGCCCAATTTACTTTGTGGAGAGTTGCTCAGCTTGTGGGAAGAACTACACAAATGATAGAGAGTTTACAGATCATGGAAGGAAGGGCTGACCACTTGGGAAGAACATAAGGCTGTTGTCAGAGGATGTAGGGAGGCAACTAGGAAAGCTCAGGCCTCCTTAGAGTTAACCTGGCAAAAGGGGTCAAGGACAACAGAAAGAGCTTTTTCAAGTACATGGCAGAAAAAGCTAACACCAGAGGCAATGTAGGTCCACTGATGAATGGGGTGGGTGCCCTGGTGACAGAAGATACAGACAAGGCAGAGTTACTGAGTGCCTTCTTTGTCTCTGTCTACTCTGCCAGAGGCTGTCCTGAAGAACCCTGTACCCCTGAGGCCCCAGAGGAAGGCAGGGCAGTGGAAGAGTTTGCCTTAGTTGATGAGGACTCGGTTAGGGAGCAATTAAGCAACCTGGACATGCATAGATCCATGGGTCCAGATGGGATGCACCTGTGGGTGCTGAGGGAGCTGGCTGAAGTCATTGCTGGACCACCCTCCATCATCTTTGCCAAGTCTTGGGAAATGGGATAGGTGCCTGAGGACTGGAAGAAAGCAAATGTCACTCCAGTCTTCAAAAACGGCAAGAAGGAGGACCTGAGTAACTATAGACCGGTCATCCTCAGCTCCATCCCCGGGGAAGTGATGGAACAGCTTATCCTTGGTGCCATCTCAAGGCATATGAAGGATAAGAGGGTCATTAGGGGCTGTCAACATGACTTCACCAAGAGGAAGTAGTGCTTGACCAATCTCATAGGCTTTTATGAAGACATAACGAGGTGGATAGATGATGGCAGAGCAGTGGATGTGGTCTGCCTTGGCTTCAGTAAAGCATTTGAGACAGTCTCCCACAGCATCCTCACACTTAAACTGAGGAAGTGTGGACTGGATGACTGGGTAGTGAGGTGGTCTGCGAACTGGCTGAAGGAAAGAAGCCAGAGAGTCGTGGTCAATGGGGCGGAGTCTAGTTGGAGGTCAGTATCTAGTGGAGTGCCTCAAGGGTCAGTACTGGGGTCAGAATTACTCAATATATTCATCAGTGACCTAGATGAGGAAATTGAGTATACTATCAGCAAGTTTGCTGATGACGCCAAACTGGGAGGAGTGGCTAACACACCAGAGGCTGTGCTGCCATCCAGCAAGATCTGGACAGGCTGGAGAGTTGGGTGGGGGAAAATGTAATGAAATAGAACAATGGCAATTGTGGACTCTTAGATCTAGGCAGGAACAACCCCAGGCTCCAGTACAGGTTGGGGAATGACCTATCAGAGAGNGGGGTGGTTAGTAGATCGAGAGAAGTCCTCCTTCCCCTCTACTCTGCCCTGGTGAGACCACATCTGGAATATTGTGTCCAGTTCTGGGCCCCCAGTTTAAGGACAAGGAGCTGCTGGAGAGAGGCCAGCGCAGAGCAACAAAGATGATTAAGGGAGTGGAGCATCTCCCTTATGAGGAA
Organism: Pampusana beccarii; assembly: GCA_013399365.1. NCBI lineage: Eukaryota > Metazoa > Chordata > Aves > Columbiformes > Columbidae > Pampusana > Pampusana beccarii. Next base: position 9,731 of record VWYH01006563.1, on the reverse strand, counting down.
AGACTGAGGGAGCTGGGTCTCTTTAGCTTGGAGAAGAGGAGACTAAGGGGTGATCTTATCAATGTTTATAAATATATAAAGGGGGAGTGTCACGAGGATGGAGCCAGGCTCTTCTTAGTGACCACCAACAGTAAGACAAGGGGTAATGGAATCAAGCTGGAACACAAGAGGTTGCACTTAAATTTGAGAAGAAACAACTTCTCAGTGAGGGTGACGGAACACTGGAACAGGCTGCCCAGGGAGGTTGTGGAGTCTCCTCCTCCGGAGACATTCAAAACTCGCCTGGACACCTTCCTGTGTAGCCTTATCTAGGTGTTCCTGCTCCGGCAGCGGGTGGAGAAACGAAACAGCTTATTTAAGATAATCATGAAAGTGCTGGAACATTTCCACAAAAAAAATTCCTTGTAGAGTTGCCAAGTTATAATTCAGAGACAATTCAGATGGCTTACCAGCTATATCTATTGAGGCCCAAAATGATTTTGTTCTCAATTCAACAGCAAGGTATATGCACATAAAAGCAAATAAGTAGAAAAATGCTTACCTTGCACAGGAGCAAACTACCGCTTGCCAGCTGAAAGATGTCTATATCTGCTCTACTGTGTTCTCTTCAATGATTTCTACAGAAATTCAAGCTTTTCCAGGACCTCACTCTGTACAGAGGTTGTTTTTTTTTTTTTCTGTCATCAGTGATACATAGCATAAGACATAGGTTAAGAGGATGGGCAAAACAGGAAAAGAAGGATTTGGGAGAAAAGCGTTCAGATAACAGAATGGTAAATATGGGTTCGGAAAATTTATGCAATATTATAACAAATTCAAGGAAACTGCAAAAAAAGCTAATCTTTGGGATTATAACTCCCAGTAACTGCAATACTGGAAAAGGGAAGTAGATACTGCACAGATATTTGGAAATCTGCAGATTAATTGAACTCCTTTTTCCATGTCCCTATTCTGTGGATAACTCCATTAAAGAAATAAATCAATAAATATCAGGTTCCATAGATTATTAATATCCAAAAGAGACTAAATGGGAAATCAAATCTGACTGCAACCTACTCCAGAGGAAAATCAAACCAAACCACAAACCTAAAAAGTGGGAAAAAAAAGAAGAAAAATATTTAAAAGCCATGCATCACCAAAACAGTTCATCTCAGTCTTTCCTGGACTCCTTTTAGAGTGATGACCTTACTGTCACTGCAGAAAGGACGTTGTCCTTCCCAGAATCAGCTGCTGTCACTGTTTTCTCTTTCCTACCTCCCCTCCCTGTCCAGTCCCACAACAAACTCAAAGGCAGCAGAGATCAAAAATAGAACAGTGCTTCCTCAAAGGTTCAATACCTACAGTCATTTCAGTTAGAGAAGAGAATGGTGTATATCTTACTGACAGTTTATGCCTCAATGAGCCCCACAACCCTACCTGTCCTGCTCAGAACTGAAGTTACACCTACCCCAAACTTCCGGCCTTTCAAAACCACAACTAACATCTCTATAGTTTTTTTTCCTCCCCAGATCCACTGAATATAAAACTAAATTTTACCTGCTCTATTGAGAAGCATCGAGCCAGCTCTGGCTGACATCAAGCACTGCTAAAAAAGAGTGACTGGACTAAGTGTGCCATTCCTCTGACAATGATAACTGTCTGAGATCACCAACCTGTGAATTTTGAAGGCATAGGGAAAGAATATTCCCACCAAAATTTCGGGCAAAATTCATGAACAATTGATATTAAGTGTTATCCAAGTTTATTTAAAAGGTTACAAAGGACATAAATTTAAACAACTCTGACGAGTCACAATCGACAAAGGAAAAGTGCTTACAACACCATTTTTCCTCTTCTTTCTGTTTTGTGTGGTGCCATACATGCCATTCATTTCTCTTCAGTGGTTCTGGAAAGTGCATACACATAAAATATTTAAACAGTAGTCTGCTACCTACTCTCTTTTAATAGCAATTTAAAAATTGAATAAGTTAATACGGTGGGATTTATTATTTCACAGTAATTGGAAAGTATATAAAGCAATGAGACTATGGGATTTGAGAACTAGGAGGTTATACTAGAAACCTTTCTGATCTATGTATTCTTGTCAGCCTGCTTGCAAGAAGGCAAGAGAGCATTAATGAAAACATGACATTACAAAACAACCAATGAAGATTTCTGTCAGTAGCTTGGTTAAGACTGAGAAAAGGAGGAGAATAAATTTGCGTCAAACTTAACTGGCAAAGTATGAAGCACAATGTTTAGACAAAAGCCCAGATTTAATAAAATTACTCCCAAAAGGCTGATGCTGGATGACTGGAATACTGCATCTAAAATACTAATATTTAGTATTTTCTTTGTCTGCAATGTGCAAGTCACATTTTCTAAAAACCCCACTAAACTAAAACAACAACAAGTAAAAGAAAATAAAATAATAAAATAAAAATAAAATAATATAAGTAAGCTTGCATCTTATTTCTAAAAATACCATGCAAAATGATCCCAAGATATTTGAGTTTACAACTCAGTTGTAGAACATTCTAAATAGCTTTACAAGAGGGTATAAAAAGGGCATTTAAAATTTACTAGTTGTTTTCACACTTTATTTTTTTTGTCTGTATATGAGTTGTATCTTAAAACAAGAGCTTCACCCTTTCTGTGAAGGATTTTTTCCTAATATCCAACCTAAACCTCCCCTGGCACAACTTAAGGCCATTTCCTCTCATCCTATCACTTGCTACTTGGGAGAAGAGACCAACACCCTCCATGCTACAACGTCCTTTCAGGTAGTTGTAGATAGCAATAAGGTCTCCCCTAAGCCTCCTTTTCTCCAGGCTAAACAACCCCAGTTCCCTCAGCTGCTCATCATGAGACTTGTGCTCCAAGCCCCTCACCAGCTTTGTCGCCCTCCTCTGCACTCTCTCCAGCACCTCAAAGTCCTGCTTATGATAAAGGGCCCAAAACTGAACACAGGACTCAAGGTGAGGCCTCACCAGTGCCGAGTACAGTGGGACAATCACTTCTCTTGTCCTGATGGCCACACTACTCCTGATACAAGCCAGGATGTTGTTGGCCTTTTTGGCCACCTGGTCACACTGCTGGCTCATATTAAGCCAGCTGTCAATCAACAGTCCCAGGTCCCTCTCTGCCAGGCAGCTTTCCAGCCACTCTTCCCCAAGCCTGTAGCACTCCATGGGGTTCTTATGACCCAAATGCAGGACTCAGCACTTGGCCTTGTTGAACCTCATATAATTGGCCTCAGCCCAACTATTCAGTGAGTCCAGACCCCTCTTTACGGCCTTCCTACCGTCCAGAAGATCAACACTCCACCCAATTTGGTGTCATCTGAAAACTTACTAAGGGTGCACTCAATCCCCTCATCCAGATCATTGATAAAGAGATTTAAAAGAACTGACTCCAATACTGAGCCCTGGGGAACACCACTCATGACCAGCCGGCAACCGGATTTGGCTCCATTCACCACAGCTCTTTGGGCCCAGACCTCCAGACAGTTCTTTATCCAGTGCAGAGTACACACATGCAGGCCATGAGCTGCCAGCTTCTCCAGGAGAATGCCATGGGAAACAGTGTCAAAGGCTTTACTGAATTTAAATACACAACATCCATGGCATTTCCCTCATCTACTAGGTGGGTCACCTTGTCGTAGAAGGAAATCAGGTCGATCAAACAGGACCTGCCTTTCATAAACCTGTGTTGACTGGGCCTGATCACTTGTTTTTCATGTATGTGCTGCGTGATGCTACTCAGGATGATCTGTTCCATGACCTTCCCCTGCACCAAGGTTAGACTGACAGGTCTGTATTTACCCAGATCCTCCTTCCAGCCCTTCTTGTAGATGAGTGTCACATTAGCCAACTTCCAGTCAACTGGGACCTCCCCAATTAACCAAGACTGTTGATAGATAATGGAAAGTGGCTTAGTGATCACCTCCACCAGCTCCCTCAGCACCCTTGGGTGCATCCCATCTGTACCCATAGACTTGTGGGTGTCCAAGGGATGTTTCTCCTGCCACCCTGAATGCGCGCTTTCTTCCATTCATCCCTTTTGTTTGACCTGCCTTCTTCATTTCTTTCTCATGGTCTTACCTGCCCCCAGAAGGCCAGAGCTTGATCCCACCAGTCGATTTTCTTTTCCAGCTCCCTGATACTTCTCAACCTTTCCACTTCTCTCAGCTCTACTACCAGGCTGAGCAGGTCATCCACCTGCTCACACCTCACACAACTGTTTTCTCTGCTGCCACTCCATACCAGTGAAAGGCTCTGGCATTCTCTGCTGCCTGAGGTCTGGGTGGCTGCATGTTCCTCTGGAGTTGCTGCCTCCTTCCTGTTGAGTGCAGAGTACTTACCATTGCCCCGAGTGGATACCATAATCAGCTCCTTCTGTGAGGGTGGGAACAACCAAGTGAGATAAATCACCTGAGCTTGCCCTGCCTGAGAAAACTGCTGTACTAACTGCTTCACTCCTGTTTGCTGGACCTGGTCACCTGTGCTCCCTAGGAGGACATTTAAATCTCCTCTGGTTGCTCCTGGCAATACCCTGTCCGCGTCAGCCTCTCTCGCGAGATCAGCTGCTTTCATGGCGATTCTCTTGGCAGGACCATGGCTCCAAGATCTCCTCCTCATCTCCTCAATCCATGCCCAGCCTCAGCTCTTACTGTAGCCTCTGCTGTGCACATTGGTTCACCATGTTTAAATCTCCTGTGGTTGCTCTGTGGCCACTGCTGTGCTGGTCGCTCACCACTGACTCACATATAGTGCCTGACAGACTGAGCTCACAATTGCTGCTGCCATTGGAACCTTGTTATACATGAATACTTGCAGAAAATAAGCATCAGGCACAAATACAAAAACATTCACTTGGAATTACACACTTGTTGTCTGTAATGGAACAAATAGCTATGTAAGAAATAGATTCAGCATCAATGAATGCCTTCTACATGGCTTGGAACAAAATGGATGTTGTGATCTGAATGCAGATCAAATTGCTTACCCTGCCCAGGGGACACAAACACAAATACTAGTCAATATATGTTAGCTGCAGTGGTTGCAGCAGAAGCACAACTTACATGGCCATTTTTTTGCACTTACTAACACACTGTGACTGTAACTATTCATCAGAGCCCTAATAAAGATGTAATCAACTGAGCTAGACATTTCTGAGTGAATCCAATGTGATTAAAACTATACATGCAATTTTGTGTGACCAGAAAAAGAAAAAAAATTAGAATTTGAATACTACATACAGGTGATACATTTCACAGTAGTACATTATTTGTAGAAAAAAAATAATCAAAGACACCTTCAGCAGATTTTGTGCGTCTCACAAAGTATTTCTTTACATAGATTCAAAGAATAATTTATTTTGGAAAGGATTTCTGGAAATCACCTCGTTCACTCTCCTGCTTCAAGCTTAACTTTCAATTAAGCTAACCATAAGTTAGGTTGTCTTGCTCAGGGCCATATCCACTTAAGTTCTGAAACCTCAAAGAATGGATATTCTCTACCATCTCTAAATAGCCTGTTCTAGTGCTTAATGACCCTTGTTATAGGATTATGTTACCTTTTGGTTTCCCTTGAAACTACTTGTGACTGTTGCATTATACCCTCTCACTGTTCACATCTAAGCAGAGTCTGAAACCATCTCCTCTTTCCATCTGTTAGATAGTGAAAGGCTGCAAACCTGGTCCCCACAAGACTTCTCTTCTCCAGGCTGACAAAAAGCCCAGGTCTAGATTTAGTGACCTTGAGCAATCAAGTATAGATCCTCAGCATCTCCAGCAACTAAAGAAATGTCTTCAAAGGTTTCTAGAACATCTATTCCAATGCCTATTTGACCCACCGCAGAAAGCAAAACAGTATTTTGGAATACCCTATGAAAAAAAACCCAAAATACTAAAGGAAAGATCGAAGCCCTATACATTTATTTAGTTTATGAAAAGAGTAGAAAAGTGCACGATTTTTTTTTTGTTCCTGCAACATATTTTTCCTCTGCTTTGTTAAGTCCCATTGTCCAAAAAGCAGACAGAACAGACACCACTGTACAGACTTAATTCTCACCTTCAAATTCTATCAGCAGTAGAATAAGAATCACCAACTTGATTTTTTTTTTTTTTTTTTTTTTAAGTAGCTGTGAAAATAGGAGTGCAATCTGCTCTACCTCTTATGTACAGATATGGTTAGTTTCTATTCAGAAGCATATAAAAGGTCATCAGCTAAGTTATTTTTCCTCTTCACTGGAATTATTCCTTTCTGGTCCCTGAAAACAGACAACAGGCTGCCTGAAGTATGAGATTAATTAAAACAAATCTGTTGCAAAACCCTCAGTCATGGAAAACAAGCTTTTTAAAATTACTACTCTGTTTTGAACTGGTATAGGGTTCATTAACGAACCTGCGCTAGTGAAATTTTTGTTTTGTAGTAATGCTACTCCATACAATCTAAACAGTTTTCAGAATTGGGAATTATTTTGCTGAGTTTACAACTGGCACAAGGGAAAATCTATATTATACTAACAGAACAGATTTAGTCTTCGATAACATTCCTTGCTAAAGATACTAATCTATGCAGTAAAAATGTTAGATGTCTTCATGCAGCTGCTAAAGAAAATGAAAAATATGGTTCTGTATCCAAAATATTAAAATATACACTGCTACCTTAAAAACAGTAGTATGATCGTAAAAAACATTTCTAACAGTGACTGACAGGAATAGGGTCAAACGTTAATGTCATAACTAAATAAAACAGAAACCTCTAATTTATTATGCTTTTATAGAGTAGTCAGTCCATCATAATTTAATGGAAGAAATCCTATCCATATTTTTCAGGTACTGTGTAAAAATGTAATTGTTTTGATGAATGATTCTCAAGGTATCCATAAGTGTTATTGATTTTGCAGGAGGTTTGATGCAGAAGTGATTTTTCTGGGTCATTCAAAGCAACTATATTTATACAAGAACATTTCAGTTTCATTTGTTTAAAAATATCAGAATAAAGTCAAGTGCAATAAATCAATAAGTTCCATTTGGTTACAAATTTAAGTGAAATTCTAAAACTGGAAAAAATTTTTGATCTGGAATCTCCAGATTTTTTTCCCAGCAATGCCAAAACTCCTCCTGAAGGCATTTTACATAGAAAAAAGGAAAAAAAAAATATCAAGCATTCCCTCTTCTATTGTAGAAAAGGTGTTTGGATAATTTTATGAAGGTGTGTCAAAACATGGTCACTCAGGAAAAAAATAATTACTTCAGTCATTAGAAGCAACACAACCTTTCTGCATTTCTTACATCTGCAGCTCTGCTATTCAAGATAATGGAGTTAGGGTTTGGAAGAAACATTTGTTTCTAAGTATAACTAGAAATAATATCATACAGATTAAGAAAAAGACGTTGTCACAAATAACAGATTTGGTCCTCAGAGGGAGTTAATCCTCAACATAGGCTACATTCTGTCTGTTCTCATATCACGACTGAACAGAAAAAATGGCCAAGAAGATATAATGCACTGAGTTTTGACACAAAATAAAAGAGACAAAAGTCAAGGAGAAATCTCTAGTATTAAAACAGATCGGCATACAAATCCACATATATTTTACTTGTAAAGAAAGGCTAAAATTAGAACACAAGAGGGCTTCAGTAGAATGCAAAATGTTAATATTCTTCCCCTGAAAAAAGTCAGTATGTTTAGTATGCCATGTTGTTCCAGGACACAGCTGAAAAGTCAACAGCTCAACTAAAATCAATGAACGAATTGCAGCCACTGCTCAGCTGAAGTCAATCACAGCTATAAAAATTCTCTCTGAAAAGAGATGGTGATAAGCAGTAATATACCCAAATTCTCTATTTTGCAGCTATTTTGCAAACTGTCTAAGAAAGTCATAAAGTCATTTACTACAACAACACTTGTTTGTCAACTAGAGCTCTAAGTAATTTCACAGAATCATTATCAAACTTAGCAAGATTGCAATGCTGTGGGGGACTTGAAGAGTGTGGATTAATCACCTCCCCAAACAGGAGATTATATTTATGAGTTGTCTTACTATGAAAAATAGTTTCACATTTATATATTTATGCGCTTTTTTTTCTCTCATTAGTTTCTTTACTAATTTCCTAAGTAACAAGATACACATGGGTCATTTGAAATTGTTATTTGTTTATGTCTTTATTCCATTAAACAAATGGTAAATATTTAGCAGTCTTGCTTTTCACCAAGTAATTATTTGGATACACAAAAATTATTGTATTCTAGTCTTGGGACTCAAACATTATCTCCCCACTGTCACAAACTATATTTAACTAACCCAAATCGTTTCAAAAAAATAATTACAATTCCCAGCTTTTAACTTTGGCTTCTAAATCCATTAATATAAAATCACGTTGTTAGTCCCAAAGTCAAACCTTTCTATAGTCCTTACCAAAGAGTTTGTACTTTACCCTGATATTGAGTTATACTGTACTATTTAAGAGGATTATAAAACTAGTTCACACAAGCTCCCTCATGTACTTGGTTCTCGCTTCCTCTGGCCTCACCTAGATTTTTTTGGCTTTTTTTGTATTCAGCAGCCTCTTCATCTAGAAAGATCTCTCTGCCAGTTTCTAAGTCCTCTCCAGAAGCTTTTGCTTCTGTTTTTTTTTTTTGTTGTTGTTTCAGTTTACACCAGCTTTCATCTTGAAAAGTGAACGTTTTCTGTTTTGTTATTTATGGACCAGTTTAGGTAACAGACTATAACAATGTCGTTATAAAACAAACAAGCAAACAAACAATGCAAAAGCAGCAAAAGCCGCTACCCCAAAAACAAGCAAGCAAACAAAAAGAACAAGGCCACTAACACGTGAGGGACAGGATGCCATCCAGAGGGATCTGGACAAGGTCAAGAAGTAAGCCCATGTGAACATCACAATGTTCAAGGCCAAGTACAAGGTCCTGCACCTGCGTCAGGGCAACCCACAGTATCATTACAGACTGGGGGACGAAGTGATTGAGAGCAGCCCTGCAGAGAAGAACTTGGGAGCACTGGTGGATGAAAGACTGGACATGAGTCGGCAATGTGTGCTTGCAGCCCAGAAGGCAAATCATATCTTAGGCTGCATTAAAAGGACTGTGGCCAGCAGGTTGAGGGAGATGATTCTGCCCCTCTACTCTGTTCTGGTGAGACCCCACCTGGAGTACTGCATCCAGCTCTGGAGCCCTCAGTACTGGAAAGACATGAACCTGTTGGAGAGGGTGTCCCATCCCAATTGATGGGATGAGAGATGAGTTAACTCTGAATGCAACATACACCCTGCCTCAACAGATGAGATCAGGTGTGAGTTAACTCTGGGTATTTCTGTGCAGTAATGGCAAAAAGTATGTTGTAATATCACAAAACTTATCAATACATTGACAGCAAAAGTCCTTCTAAAAACGGTGGATTTGCAACAATTAGTAACTATAATGCACAACTTAACAAGATTTTAGCAGCAGAACTTACAATGATATTACTTTTGTATGTTCAAGAAAAAGGAGAAGAGAGAAAGAGAGAAGGAAAACTAATATATTAGAGAAAGAGAGACAGCGCAAGATATCACCACTCCACAGGTTATCAGTCCCAGAATGTCCTGAGGAGGGAGAGTGGACACGTTGAAAACTTCAGTCAGGTTGCACAGCATATACATGCCACACTTCACGCCATGCGCGGGGTCATTTTATAACCTAGTTCGTTTACATGCAGGCCGTACATCTCCTCCCTCTGTTCACTCT
>VWYH01006562.1:0-11054 GCA_013399365.1 Pampusana beccarii | reverse complement strand
AAAAAAAAAAAAAGCATAACGGGAAACTCACGGGCTCGCCGGGGTGTGCGTCACGCCGGGGTTACGTCCTGCGCGCGGCGTCATGACGTCATCGCGCAACTTCCCGACCGCCCGCCACTCCGCGCGGTGTTGCACACACACACACGCGTCCTGGGTCCCGAATCGCGCATGCGTGCGGCCTTCCCGCCCCGCGCTCCTCCGCCCCGCCCGCAGCGAGCCACCCGGCCGGGGGCGCGCACCCCTCCCGCCGGTGTGCGCCCGGTACCACAGGGCGGGCGGCAGCCCCGGCTTCGCAGTCCGGCCCCAGCGCGTCGCTCCCGGCCCGGCCCGGCCCCAGCGCAAGAAGGAGATGCCTCCCGCAGGCGGGAGGACGGTTTCCTCAGCAGGCCGCCTGCCAGCGCGGCTGCCCTGGCCCGGCGCGGCCTCCCCTCACCTGCGGCACGCCGCGCGCTCGGGAGCCGGGAGTCCGGGTGGCGGTTGCCCGGCGGTGCCTTTACCACAGAACGTGGAAAACTAGGTCAGGTGCTGCGGGAGCTGCACACAGGCGCTCGCCGTACACAGGCGCTTGCCGTCCCCGCCGGCGGCGCAGGGTTCAGCCACAGCCGCGGCTGCCGGCGGTGCGGAGGGAACAGGAAACCTGAAAGTGGAGGAGACGGCCCGGGATTGTCAGTCCTTGCGGGGCAGGAAGCTGTGCGGTGACACCGAGAAAGTGGAGGCGTTCTGTGCCGCTTTTTAGTTCACATTCGTGCTTCTGATGGCAAACCCCAATTCAAAAGGGCAGGGATGGAGGGGAGAATAGTAAACACGGCTTTGCTAGGCCCGGAGGATGTCACGCTGGAGTGAGAAGTTGATTAAGGCAATGTTAGATGTGTGAGCGCTTCTGATGGCAAACCCCAATTTTAAAGGGCGGGGATGGAGGGGAGGATAGTAAACACTTAGAGGCTGCTTTCATAAACTAGGTTTTTTCTTTGGCTTTGCTAGGCCCGGAGGATGGCATGCTGGAGTGAGAAGTTGGTTAAGGCAATGTTAGAGGTGAGCAATCATCACTGAGAGCTCATGAAGACAACTGAGATTTCAGGAGAGAGGAAAACAAAAAAAGCACAGCACGTATAATTCAAAAGGGGGGAATAGGTAGAGCTAAGAACTGTCAATCATTCCAGCCTCTGTTCCCAGAAAAGTATTGAAGCAAATAATCACACATCTTTAAGCACATGGTAGCTAATGAAGTGATAAGTTACAGCCAACATGGATTTGTCAAGAAAATCATATCAAGCCAATCTCATCCCGTGCTGTGACAGCATAATGGGCCTTGGGTGGGAGTAGGGGTAGAAACGTTATGGCTCGACTTAAGGCTTTCAACACCATCTCAGGGAACTCTTAACTGAGCAAGCAAACCACCTATCAAAATGAAATGACTCTGCAGTGGTGCAAAACTGCATCAGCAATGCTGCACTGTGAAAAACAGCAGGATGTAGTAAATATGGTTCCTTGGAGGTGAGCATATTCTGAGTTTGATACCAAGTCTAATTATGTGAATGACAGTTTATCATTCATTGGATATGCCAACAATGCCAAACTGGCAGAGCTGGAAGCATGTTGCAGGGCGAAAAAAATAATTAAAAATGTTCTTGAAAAGTGGTTGCAGAAATAGGATGCAACTGAATACATACAAGTGCCAATTTCAACGTTTAGTAGGAAAATAACAATTGCATAATTAAAAGACTGGGAACAGATGAATAAACACCAGGTCTTCAGCAAAGGGGTTGTGTATCAGGGTAGATCACAAACTGAACGTGCGTCAACAATGTCACACCATTGTGAAAAAAGCTGCAGTACAAAGAGATGTGTAAACAGAACTGTCACATCTAGGACATAGGAAGAAATTCTCGTATTTAATACTGCTAAAGCCTCAGCTGTAATACTGTGTTCAGATTGGGCTCTGCATTTCAGAAAAAAAAATCATTACAAAAAGTCCAGTAGAAGGGACTACGAGGAGGAGGGAAGGGGGAAGCAACATTTTGAAAAGACATGACTCTACTTGAAAATAGGAATGCTTGAGATTTTTTACTCTAGAGAAGAAAAGATTATGGGGAGAAAAATTCATTGTTCACTAAATCTACTGCAGACAAGGCAAAAATTAACATTTTCAAACTGCACTGAAAGAAATTTTGGTTAGACGTTAGGAAGAGTTTTACTATGATATGGATAAATAAAACTGGCATATATTCTCTAGGGTGTTCTGGAAACTATATTAATATTTTTTAAGACTAAGTTAAATATCTGTAAGGAAATATTAGAGGCATTTGACTGCTGTGAAGTAATGGAGGCAGACTAGGCAATCATTGTTTTCAGCAGCATTTTTAATAACTGCAGTTACTATCTGTTCTGATCCTATTTTTTCTGATGGAAATGAATCCCAGAGATAAACATTTAATGTGTTGGTATGATCTTATGCACAGGTGTAGATATCCCCTTTGGGAGTCTTCATCGTGTTACATTCTGTATAGCTGTGTGACAACATATGTCACATGCTCAGCTAATTTGCTAATTTATAAACTATACATCACTATAAATTCCATATTTTAAAATAATGTGTTTGTTANTTTTTTTTTTTTTTTTCCATGGTACCAGAGATTAATTTTCCCCAGAATCCATTAAATTTTTGTTTTTTTCTGGAGCTTACCAGTTAGGAGAAGGCAGGGTGAATGGTTTATGTTGTGGCAGTGAGACCCACCGAACTCATCTGATTAGAGATGGCTACAACGCTATTAAATAGGCCAATTTTTAATCTCCACTGAGTTAGACTGAATTCAAACTGATAGCCCACAGGCAAAAGGCTATGAATTTCATTAACAGTACCCTAAAGCACTCAGTCCCCTAATGAGTGCTAATGTTATTCTTCTGAGAATTAAGCTTGTTTTCTGAAAAGATACGTTTATAAAATCAAGTTCTGATATTTTGGAGCATGTATGGACATTTTTCCACTGCTCTTAAACACAGGAAACATTATCATCTTGTACAATCCACAGATTTCTACTAAGATTCTTGGTCATTTGTGATCCATGCTAACCAAAATACAAGCAATAAAGACATGAAAAAGCAATTGTTAATACTACCCCTATGCTTCTTGCCAAATATCATATACTTTATTGTGATCAGTTATTTTAAGGTCAACATACATATATTTTGTCCCTTAGGAGATAATTTTTAAACAACAGCAATTCTTGCTTCAATTCTGTAATTTCAGCAAGGAAGCACCAAATTCTGTAAAAGCATTAACTTAAAAGATGCAGTCTTTTATTATGTTTCACATCTATTTGTGAATAAGTGATATGGTTAGCATAAGAAAATAAGAACTTTAGTTTTAATGCTGCCAAATCTCAGAATTTTATTAGGAGTTTAAACATGTCTAGCACTTCAATGGCTCAACTTATTACTTGAGCTAAAAGGCCAAATTCCATAAGCAGGAGTCTCTAAAAAATGCTTATGATCCACACAGTCTGTGGATCCAAAGAAAAATCCACATTTGGTGTGAATTCATGGAGCACAAAACTGCAGCATTTCATCAAAATGGCAGTATGGTAAAAAGATTATATCCAATGGTGTCAGAACCCTTGATTTCTAATTCCATCAGGTTTTGCTGCTTATGCTTGTAATCCGTGAAAGGTAGTGGACAATCTTAAAGGTTGCATGCTGGAATAAGAAGACTTCAGAAACATACACAAAATGACACAAAATTTGACTGCATGTGTGCAAGAAGTAGAAATTTTAGGACCAGCCTCCAATGAGACACTGTTAAGATCAGTGAAAGAACGTGTGTGGCCAGTAAAGGATCACACAATATGATTCTTGAAAATTAGGCCAGATACTGCACAGCTGGCTTTTTGTTTCCAGGAATTCTGGCTGTGTCCTGTATTATTTATCCACCAATGCAGACAAGACCTGATAATGGTTAAAACAGCATTTGAAAACCTCAAGAGAGGTTCCTACCTAGTTCCTCCTGGTCTTCATAAATGGTTATGAAAAGCTTAAACCAAGGCAGGCTCTTTCATGTTAGCAGAAAATATGATTAACTGAAACCAATTTAGAAACTGCTTCTTCATATAAACATTTTTGTAGCTGAAGCTGCAGAGGGAGAGTTGTAGCAGGTCTAAGCTGAAGCATTTTGAATGAAAGACGATTGCAAATGCCTCCTTGTAACACACACAGCAAAATCCCAAATGCCTGGAGGGAAAAACTTTTTAATGATAATTTCTTACATTTATATAGCACCTTTTATTCCCTAGGACCCCAAGCACTTCATTAACTCTATGCAAAAAGCTTCACCATGGAAATATAGCCGCTATATGCATCATTCTTTGAAAATTTCATTTTCAGTTGACATATTCGCTCCAATAACAAAATATTCTGCTTATCCTCTGCATAGCTTCCAAAACAACAAGTGATAAAATATTAAATTATATAGTTTTGAGTTGTAGAACAATTTAAGCCTGTATGATTTTAAAAATAGTAATGTACTCCTGTAATGGATACATTGTGTTTATCCCATCCATTTCCCCTCTCCATTTACTACTTTGATCTCATCTTTATACTGTAGGCTTTGGTAGAAAATCGTGTCTTTAATAACATTTTGAGAATTGAAATTATCCTTGATGTCTGAATTTCGAACAAGAATGGGGTTTTTAGGAAAAGGTAGAATCTTTTATTAAATCCACTACTATAAATTGAAAAACAGAGAAGTTTTTGAGTACCCAAGACATGTGGGTTTTTTTTTTCAGATAAGATTTTTTTTTTAAGTAAACATCTTACCCTTACCTATGAAATTTATCTTGCCCTTGCCCTTAGAGCTTCACAACTACAAAAACAAGGCCCAAGAAACATGATATGAGAGATATCTGTGTTACTGTTCAACTTGCCACAGAGTTTTACTTTTCATCCTACAGAGATGTTTCCAGTTTCTTGGCCTTTCTTACAAATATATGGTACTCATTTCCCCAGCATCAACCAATTCAGGAACTCGGTGTACTGGTTGTTTCAACAAACAGTAATTAACATTATTTCCATTGAAAGTTTAGAAGAAATTACTAATAACAATGAATTTGAGCAGTTTATTTCAACATTGTAAAAATTGAAAGAGGAAAAATTACTGAACTTTTTTGTTGTTTGAGCTGTTGATTCATGTTTGGTTGGCTTGCTTGTTTCATAGGCTCTTTTGAAATGCAGTTGTCAACGTTAATTAAAGAGAATTGTCTAGCCTTGTCTATTTTTCAGGCAGAACAAAAATGTATTTTATTCATAATATAAATTTAGTCTGCACTATAGATCAAGATATTCTAGTCATCTTTGTCAATATCAATTAAACTTTTAGAATTGCCAGTAAAACAATAAGAGGGCAGTAAGAATGTATAGGTAAAATTAAAACCATTAGCCATTAAAACCTATGGCCCTCTTAACAGTGATCCCAAGGTAAGGTTAGTCCTGAAATAAAATAGTTTGCGATGGAAGGATATTTAGAGACTGTGCCTAGGGAAGTATTTCTGCTTGCCATTGTTCATTGCTTTTAGAACTGTTGTACTGTTACAAGTGTTTTAAATCTCCCCGCTAGGAAAATATTTCTCACATTACATAATGAAGACAACTGGTGCCCTGTTTTCCCATTGCTGGGCTTCTGTCCTTGGCACGAGTAGGAAAGAACCGTGTCTGTGCTGAGACCTGCTCCCCTCAGCCCAGCCTGTGCTGGCAATTACAAACCAGCTTTTGTCTGGTGGGCAGCAGCTCCATACCCAGCTCCATGCTCAGCTCTGTGCCCAGCTCCATTCCCAGCCTCCAACTGTTGTCTCCTGCTTTCCGTCTCACCACTGAGGAGTGTTATTGTCATCTGCTGCCACTGCCCAGAGGAGCAGCTGCTGGGGCAGCACTGTCTGCCTGGCACATGAGGCTCCATTCTTCGCAGCTCCTCAGGTACCACCATAATAAATGTTATTAATTAACAAATCCTGTATTAAATATCAATAATATTTACTTAACGTTGGTCTTTATGCTTATTTCCTTTTATCTTGCATTATTCTAATTCATCGCACATTAAAAGTATGATAGTTAATCCTGCATCTTTGTTCTCTTCAGAAGGATCTGATGTCTCTCATACTGAGTTACTGAGCTGAAGCCTCACAGAATTCAAAGATCACAAGCAAGCAAATTAGTGTAGAAAAATAGCACCATATACTATAGCAATGACCTTCATAAAAACAACAATGTATTGCCTTGGAGGGTTGCCATTTACATCACACACAGGAAGTATTAATATATGAAAATACGCTATGAGCAACAAAACCATAACAAATTTCTTCCTGAGTCTGTTGATGAATTATAATTTAGTGGGAGAGGAAGAAAGCTGTGGCAAGAAACTGGCCTCCAATAGATGATGGAAACGACATAGATATAACAGGCATAAATTATCATAGCTCTGCTTAACCCAGTCTGGCGATTCAGTTCACGTTATAGTGCCAAAATCGCACACAGACAGTCATTTCAAGTTCCCTGTTTGAGGTGTCACGCCGGTGGCCTTAATGTATCCCTGTAGAGGACAGGGCAGAAAGGAGTCCAGCTCCTACCACCATGGACCACATGCCTGACCTTCTCCATGGCTGTCCCACACTGGCAAAGCGTTCCTGAGGAGAAGGAAATGGCACTAGACCTGTGCCATGTTCTGGTCTCTTTCTAGTTGTGTCACCCCCACTCCTCCCTACACCCACCCCGTGATTAGCATTAGCGTCACACCCACACCTGCAGCATGTTAGAGACCTGAGCAATGTTAACCTGGGGAATTAGTGACAGTAACCCTTTCAGGTACACTCCATCTCCAAATCTGTGACTTCAGCATGTCCCAGGCAGCACAACACAGGGAAAATCAACTCCCTCAGCTGAACACCCTCGGAAAAAGGAAAAGGTTTTGGCAACCAACCCCCACTATTTCTGTATTTCAAAGTCATCTTGGCAGGTGGCAGTCAGGACATAGGTCCAAGTGAACACATCTTCACCAAAAACCTTCACCTCTAGAAGCAAGTGCCATGTGTTTTAGCAGCACTTGAAAAACAAACAGCATCGCTCAGTTGCCAATGTCTTTGCCAGTGTATCAGTGTAACTACATACCAGGCAGGATTTCAAGCCGCCTTCTTTTCCCCACAACTTCCTACTGTTCTGGCCAGTAGGCGATTGCTGTGTCAGCAATTGTGATTTCTTTCATTAAGTTGGATGGACGTACACCCTCTTGCCCTTATGCTTGACCAAAAAAAAAAAAAAAAAAGTAAATCTTTATTATTGTTTGTTTGGAAAGCATCAGAGGTTTGTGTATGGGAAGACATAATAATCATATTTAAAGAAGAAGTAAAGAAAGCAAAAAAGCACTTTATTACTATTAATGTGGAAGTACTGAGGAGCTTATTTTGTGTTTAGGTAAGATCACAGCAGCAGAAAGTCTGTTTGATATGCCATACCTTCTGTTTGTTTCTTAATTGTAAAGAGTTTGGTTTTGATCAAGACAATTAATTATGAATATAGCCGAGTTTTCTAACATCAGAGATAAAGCTTAAAAAAAACTACAAAAGGTTTTTTAGAATATATTGTGCCGTATAGATAAGTATATATCTTCAGGGCATGAAAACAGACATCTTTGTAATTGAATCCTGAAAGGGGAAAAAAACTATAGAAAACTGCAATAGTTTTACACAGTCTTAGAGTTAATATGCAAAGTTATTTATCAGATTCTGTGGCTGTACAGAGTCTGTATGGCATGATAGGTTGATGAAAATGAAAAGAGCAAGTTAAAAACCTAGGGTTATTACAATGCGAGCTTTGTTACCCAATAACTTTTTTCTTTCCAACCTCCCTGCTGGTCCCCCTCTCTGCAAACAGAGGAGAAGCATCTCCTTGCTCCTCAGCTTGGCCACATCCTTCACTACTCATCTGGCAAAGAGTATCTTCAGTGCAATGATCCAAGCCATATTAAAACTTTTGCTTCTCTCTTGTTAATCCAGCATTTGCAGATCACATTGCATCTAAACTCCCAGATGAACTACTTTGAACAGCAGTTCATTCGCCATTATCCCGTTCAGGAAGTACTGTCTTAGGTTTGAGATTTGCAGACAGATCTTATGTTACAATACTGCTGCTTTTAGCATAAAGCTCAGAAATGTCTTAAAACAAGATCAGTGAAATAGCTGCAAAGACTTTAATGATCTTTTAACCAGGCTCAAAGAAAGAAAATTGTAGCACTGATTTTTCTAGTAACAGAAATCTACATATTTAAAATAACTGTAAAATAGTTATTTCAGTACCCTGGAATGCATGCCGAGTAGAGGTTTCTCGGATGAAAGAATGAAGAAACTTAGAAGAACAATCACATTCACTTTTAAAATTTGTCCCAGTTTCACAGTCCTTGGCTCTGTTTTCCAACAATATGTTCATAGGTCAGTGTGTGGAAATGGACTCAGGTAAGGCTTTGGAAGTGTATTTTTAGTTAGATGGTGCAGATAATTCATAGACTAAAAATGTAGTATCTGTAAAAGCAGAAATAGTCAGCAGAAGAGTTTCATTTTGGGAATTTCAGCAAAAGAAGCTGTGTCTGAACAGTCAGGAAGCACTCAAATCTATCTACTACTGTACCAGACGTGTTTCTGTAATTCCATCCCAAACATATTACATTTCCTTTTTAAGAAGTTATGTGTGAATTGTCATTCAAATATACCCCTGGCTTTGAGTTACAATGCTTATATACTCCTTAAAAGAAGCAGAACAGTTTTTGCTTACTTTGCACAAAATATAATCCCGATTTTGACTCTTAACAGAAGCAAGATAATGGTGGTTTAATATTTCGTGTAGACATCTTAATCAGCAAGTCATTTAACCCAATCAATGTATGACTGAACATACTTTTAAAAGTGTACCATTTACGAATAAGCAAAAACCATGTTTTTGTCACATTTTATCAATTATGCTTTCTAAAAGAGGAGGGTGTCATCACATTTGCAATAGTACATTAGGAAGCACAGCTTTTCACAATGACTGTTAAAATGGCACATGCTGAGAAAAGCAGTGCTTATTAGGATTAATTTAAGACAATGAGTACTCACTAAGCATGAATTGTGTTCATTCATGTTCCATCATTAATGCATTATAGTTTATCTCATCCTTTACAAAGAAATAATTATATATTTAGGATTTTTTTCTTCCCCCGACATAATTTAAATCCCAGACCCGAGGAAGGGGAGCAGTGGCTTGCGATACGCGGCACTCCTGAGCTGCAGCAGGACAGTGCAGCTGGCAGTTCAGGCCAGCACGAGCTATGAGGAACACAGACAGCCCTTTCCTTCGGGAGTTTCAAATAGTAGGCTGTGGAAGGCAAATGATGCCTGGCTGTCTAAGCTCGCGTTGATCACACAGGTCTCCAGCATGCTAAGAGCAGAGAGGCTGAAAATTCTGTGTGAGAGGACACACTGCTTTTGCTGTGTAGGACCCCCCAACAGGAGATCATAGTGCTTCATAGCAGCTGAGGGGGCTGATACCCGGTGTTAGCAGGAGGGCAGGGCTGGAAATGAGAGTCATCCTTCAGGGCACAGAGCCACCAGATCACCAGGCATACGTTAACCTTGGCCCTTTTATATTCCTCCTGCTGAAAAGGGTCACTGTAAAGTACAGATTAGCAGTAACAGCTAGCAGGAAAGCCCTTGAGTGCAGAGATGCTGGGGATCAAGGTATCTGCACAGGGGTTGCCCCTCCATGCTATGTTAGGTCTCCAGGTCTCTTAGGCACATCTGCATGGCACAGCAAATGAGGAATAACTACCCCACAATATCAGCAGAACGCCACACAAGGCCTTTCTCATACTCATGTGACATCAGCACATTTGTACCACGTACAACCTACACACCCCTACCTTTATGTAAAAAGCCTCACCGACCGCCACCCTTCTGCTCTTGCTGCAGCAGCCTGTTCATCCCTTCCCTGGGACAGCCAGCACCTCTCTGGGATGATTCTCTCAGGCCTTCACTTCAGAAAGAGGCTCTGAAGGGCTCTCCTTTTGTTTTGCAGACAATATGGAGAAGGGTGTCCCACTTCCTTCTGGGAGGGAAGGTGGCTGCTCATCCTCTGGATTAACAGAAGCAAGAAAGTCTTGGCTTGTAGCTGTGGCTTCCCAAGTGTGGAATAAGACTGTCAGTGAGAAGGTGTTTCAGATGGCAGCTCGGGGGACATGATAAGGACGTGTCACTGTAAACCAGAGGGCTGCATGGGCAGACAGTACTGAGCAGCTTTGGGCAGGTCTGGCACACATACAGGTGCAGCGCTGCAGTGTAAGGGCCGAGCCATATGGCCCTGTTAGACAGGTATGGGGGTGCTCCGGGGAAAGGCACCGAGGAGTGCATGGTCCAAGCTATATGTGTGTGGGGGAGTAAAGAGAAGGTTTCTGAAGAATTTCCTCCCAGCATCCTAGCTGGGGCACTCCCATGGCATGAGGATATTTTACTTGCAGGGAGGCTGACTGAACAAATCCCATTTCCCAGTAGGAGCAGGAAAATTAAATGGCTTGGGGAGTTCCCCACTGCTTATTTGGAAATGCCATGTGATTACCTGTGCACCTAATATAAAGTGTAGTATGTATCAATGTCAACTGCAATGCATCCTAACCATGGGATCCTTTCTTCCTCCAANGTGTGGGGGGGTTGTTTTGTTTTACACTGGACTGGATTTGAAGAGACTATGGAAATAGGAACTATTCATGAAAGAGCTTGTGGAGGANAAGGTTATATGATTTTCAAAAATACGCCTTTGAGGCAGTGAATGAAAAAAATCTCAAGTCCTGTGTTCCACTTAATTTAGAAATTACAGTTTTGTGGGTTTTTTCGGGTTTTTTTTTTTTTTTTTTTTTTTTTTTTTTTTTTTTTTTTTTNGGGGAGGGTGTTTTGTTTTGTTTTACACTGGGCTGGATTTGAAGAGACTATGAAAATAGGGACTATTCATGAAAGAGCTTGTAGAGGCATCCAAAATTTCTCCTTATTTTT
>VWYH01006557.1:0-16006 GCA_013399365.1 Pampusana beccarii | reverse complement strand
TGGCACTGGCCAGACTCTCTGTGAACACAAGGAAGACACAGCCAGCCACACACATGGACACAGACACAGCCCAAGCATACAGAGGCACAGCCAGATCCACACACACCACACCAAGCACAGACATGCACACACACACACATTTCAGTACAGCACCAGCCTCTAGGTGCTTGGGGCATCCCTGCAGAGCAGAATCTGCACAATCAGCCCCACTGCTTGCAGGGATGAATCTAGCCACTCCAGGATCTGCTGAGGGCAGCCAGGCCAACTGGGCCAGTCACTCAGGGTGGGCAGTCCTCACTCTTTGGCATTTCCATCCTCCCATGATGCCCCTTTGCCAATGGCCAGGCCCTCCGCAGCATGGATACCACTGATGGGTACCTCTCCCTGGCCAGCCACCAGCATGGTCCTGGCTCTCTGCTCTGCCCACGGCATGTCCTGCCCTGGGGCATCACCAACATCCAGATGTGAGCTAGCACATAAATCCTTGGCCAGCAAAAGAGGGGAGTCAGTGCCCGCTGCATGACCCATCAGTACTCCAAGAAGAGAGACAGCAGCCCAGAAAGGCAGGCAGAGAGGACAGCAGATGAAGAAGGAACAGAGCTAACAATGCTGCAGGGATGAGCTCTGCTGGGCAGCCTGCTGCCAAATCAGCCTCCTCTGGCACTCACTTCAAAACAGCATCTTCCCTCTAGAGATGGGGATGAGACGAGAGCTCTGCCCACCAAGCCCTGTCTCCCAGCACTCCCAGACAGGCTCTTCCCCATCCTCCACCCCAGGTTTGGGGCAACAGGCGCTGCTGGGTCTCCAGCTCCTGTCCCAGCCCTCCCACCCCACTCCAAGGTGATCTTCCCTGCATAGTTTGGGGTGACCAGAGTGTGGGGGAAGAGGCTGGCCAACAACTCTTGGGACAAGGGGAGAAAGGCAGTGATAGAAGCCACTGTATCCCTCCCCAGCAGGGTCAGACTGATGCTGGGGGGGACAGCCATCACTGTGTGGGCATCTCAGGACACTGCAAAAACTCTTGTTCCTCTCCCACAAAAAAATGATCAGCTCCAGAGGGCTCTCTGTCTCCCCTAAGCAGAGCAGTTACTCCCAGGGGAATAAGCCAAGGCTCCACACACTGCCTAAACCCAGTGGGGAGGGGCTCCCAGCCCTGAGCCAGCCTGGCCAAAAGGAGGCAGGGAGAAGGGCCAGTAGCAGCCGGGGTGCAGGAAGCTGGGCTGGGATTGGGAGTTCTCAGCAGCTCAGTTGTTAAGTTCTGTAAGGATGACCCAAAGCTCGTTAGTGAGAATGCATTTTTTCCCGGCCTCCTGCTGAGAAAGCTCTAGAGAAAATGGAGACATCAGTGCAGCAGAGGGAAGAGAGAGAGAAAGGCGAGTTAGTGAAAAGAGACAGTGTTCCCCAAAGCCCTTGCTGGAAACCCTGCTGCTGCCCAGCCAGCAGTGGGGAATGAACTGGGCTGGCAGGAAGAGGCAGCTAGTCCTGGTGCAGGAACAGGGCTGCAGGTCCATCAATTTGGGAATGGAGTTGTGGGGTGGGGTAGGATGCTGAGGAAGAAGGAGGAAGATGAGGACCAGGGACCCGTTTACGGACAGGGATCACTGCTGAAGGGTAGGGTCAGGCCCTTCAGCATGGGAGGGTGATGCAGGAGAGATGCTGGGGATGAGATTGCTGTTTGTGGGCAATGTCTGGGAATGGGGACAGGGAATGGACAGGATCAGGTCTAACCCTGCTATTTTAGTCCAAAAGAATCATGGAAAAGGTGGCATGAGATGAGGAAAGCTGTGTCTGAGAGCCATGGGGTGGTGGGAGTCATCCCCTGAGCAGAGGCATAAAGGGCCCCATCCCACTAAACCTGGCAGTGTGGGAGCTGCTTGGGGCTCAGCCACAGCCATCCCAGGGGTCCCACAGCTGTGAGATGCCTGCAACCACCTCCTACCACCCAACTGCCAGCACCCACATGAGACAAGCAGAAGATGAGGAACAGAGCAACATGAAGGAAACAAAGGAGAAATGGAGGAGAGAAAATGCTTTATTGAGACCAATTCAGTAACCCAGAGGGACAGAACAGAAAATAAAAAGTCATGAAATGCAAACTGAAGAGCAATGTGCAAAGGACAGAAGGGAGGCAGGGGGAAGGGAGGAGAGGGGGTTTGGGGGCTGTGTGCCTGGGGACAGGCTGCCTGCATAGCCAGACAGCTCCCATCCCTTGGGCCTAAGCCCTCTGTTTTGGTGGTGGAGGTGCTGCTTCCCCTGTGCAGGTCACCCCCCACCCTGGGCTCAGCAAGCAGACCAGGGGGCTTTGCTGGGGGGATGTGGGGGGCAGGTGTTCTCCCAGTGCCAGAGCTGTGGGGTCCCTGGTGTTTGTGCTGCCAGGGAGCCAAAGAGGGAGCTACTGAAGCAAAGGGCTCCTGGGCACAGCTCTGTTCCTTGCCTGGCAATGCTACGGCACAGACCTGGAACTGCGTGGACACCATCTGCCCAGTGCATGGGAGTCCTGGGGGCTGTTCACCTTCCCTGCCAAAAACCCCTAAGCACCTACACCTCATCTTCCTACAAAGAGGGGTATTGTGGGAACACCCTGGGCCAACTCCTGTCCCAAAGGAGCCAACAGACAGGCACAGACTGGGAAGGACAGAGAGGATAGAGCAGGCAGGGAAAGTAGTGGGATGGCTGGGCAGGCAAGCAGCTGAGCTGGGGAGGGGTGAGGCAGGTGGGGGGGGGATACAGTGCTGGTGCCCAGTGGGGGGCTCAGAGGGAGGTGATATCATTAAGCGCATTGTCCAGTTCCTCACTGATGGCTTTGTATTTCATCTTCTGTGCATACACTTCATCTGCAGGTGGGGGATAGGCAGGGGGCAGGAGGTAGAGCAAGGTTGGGGGGTGGGCAGTGGAGAGAGAGTGGCTGTGAGCAGAGGGCTGAGGGCAGCGGGAGCATGTGGACACAGGTGGTGTAGATGTGGCCCTATTCCCCACTTGAGGGCAGAGCCACAGACCCCAGCAGCTCTGTGCCCCCACACGGGACACCACAGCATCCAGCCTCCCCCCTCCCAGGACCCCTGCCCACCCCCTCACCCCAGCCAAGCCTTGTCAAGCCCCACCAGGGGCACATCCTGGCCAGTGCTCCCCAGGAAAGAGGGACATGGTGCCAGTAAAGACATTTTACCTTCTAGATCATCGATGGTTTTCTCCAGCTTCGCCACAGACCGCTCTGCAAACTCTGCCCGGGTCTCAGCCTGCGGGAGTGCAGGGGGGAGAGGGTGAGCTGCAGGGCACAATGGGGACAGGTGCAGGTACTGTACCCCAAATCTGTCCCATCTGTATCTCCCATATCCCCCTCCCATGAGCCCTCCCCTGAGAAAGGTCCCCCATGGACCATGCTGCAGGGCTGCAATTTGGGGAAGGGTGAGAGGACACAAGCATAACCAGGTCAAAGCCCACATGGGCTGGTGAACTTGTGCCTGCATCAATGCAGTGCCAGCCCCTCTCTTGGGGGTCCTGGCCCCACACTCCTTACCTCCTTCAGTTTTTCCCCTAGAAGTTTGATTTCCTCCTCATACTTGTCCTCCTTGGTGGAATACTGCAGAGACAGAGATGGGTACCCATGAGCCCCACAGGACACCTCTGGCCATCCTTTGCCCCAGTAGGGGACCCCAGCACCCACAGACCCTGCACACTCTGCCCAGCCCCAGCAGCCCTGCTGGGTCCTACCTTGTCAGCCTGGGCCTCCAGGGACTTCAAGTTGTTGGTGACAATTTTCAGCTCCTCCTCTAGGTCACCACATTTACTACATCCCAAGCAGAAGCCGCCAGGCGGGAGAGTGGGGCCGAGGGTAGGTAAGAGGGGGGAGCAGAAAGAGCAGGTTCAGGGAACGAGAAAAGAAAGAGAAGAAGTTGAAAGAGGAGAAAACTCAGGCAGCACAGGTGGAGAAGTAGAGCCACTGCAAGTGGAAGCTGCCAGAATGCATCCGTTCCTCATGCCTCCTTGCATAGACACCTCAGGCCTTGCTGCTGGCCGGGCTCCCACCAGCCCTGCCGAGAAGGAGAGCAGGCACAGAGGGATGGAGGAGCATGCCCAGCCTGCACCTGCCACAGAGAAAGGTGAGGGGAAATCGGTGGCAGAGGCAGCAGTGCAGAAAGGAGAGAGGTGGCTCACATGGTTCAAAGAGATAGCAAGAGAGAGAGGGGCTGCTGCATGTTGCCCTACACCCCTGCCCCAGTACCTCTTCCTCTGAGGCAATGAGGGATTTGAGAGTCTGGTCCATGGTCCGCAGCTCTTCTTCCAATTGTCTCACTCGGCTGGAGTGGAAGAGGGGCACCCCGGGGGGAGGGGACAGCAGAGAACACAGTCAAGGACATGCTGCCAGCAGGCTGGCAGCCTCCTGCCCCCAGCCTGTGAGCCCAGGGACCACCCTGAGAGCAGACCCTGCTGTTCCCAGGGAGGGACATCCCTGTCTCCACATGGACACACAGCCACCTCCCACTGCCAGGGACTCAGAGCAAGGACCGCATGGGATCCCCACATGCTGCCCTCTGGGAACCCACTCACCTCTCTGCCACCTCTGCCCTCTCCTCTGAGCGCTCCAGCTCTCCCTCAAGGACAACCAACTTGCGGGCAACCTGTTGATGGCAGCAAGGGGCACGCATTAGCCCTGCACTTGCCCTGGCTTGGGGCACAGGGCTGTAGGGAGGCAGCCCCAAGTGCCGCTGGGGAGGTCAGCACTGGAGGAAGGGGGCACGCACCTCCTCGTATTTGCGGTCAGCCTCCTCCGCTATGTGCTTTGCCTCCTTCAGCTGCATTTCCTGGAGCTCCATCTTCTCCTCATCCTTCATAGCCCTGTTTTCGATGACCTTCATGCCTCTGAGGAAAGCCCAATCCAGAAGATGTTACTGCTGTGGGTCAAAGTGTCACCTGTACCTCCCATCCACCCAACTGTGCCGTGACCCTGCCATCCTCCAGCTCCAGACACTTGGGACACCAGCACTCACTGGCCACTTCATGCAGTAGGGACATGCCAGTGGTACCCCAGGGATGCTTCTGTGCACAATTAAAGCAGCGGATCTGACCCCAAGGCCACCCCAGGGCCATGTCCCAGAGCAAGATGTGGCCATGGTTCCTCTCAACCAGGCAGGTCCTGAATCCATCATCCGGAGTGGGTAAAAATGTGTGCAGCCCAGTATGAACTGGCTGCAACCGCCACAAAAGCAGCCTGACAGTCCAACAACCTTTAGGAAATACTAGAAAACATTCTGTGGCAAAGCCTTTTCCCATTCAGGAGTGATGCTCACAAGCAGGGGGTCACCAAACCCCCACAAACACTCATGGCAGGGACTCCCTGCAGACTCTTCTACTCTCACTCAGATGCTGTTGCTCAAACTGGTCTTTACTAATGGAGGGAAGAACTAATGTAACTGTCAGGAATGCCATGACTTGTCCAGGCATTTCCATACAACCTGAGTGTCCTCGCCTGCATGGCTCCTGCCCAGTAAACCTGCTTGCCACAAGGATGGGGAAACACCCTGCAGGACTTCTTTTTGAATGGTGCTGGTTCATTCTTAAAGGTCAATTGCAGTTTCCTCACACAGAAGTTCCCTCCCCGGCCACTGTTCAGCTCTTGAGCGGAGGAGGCTGCTCTGGGGCAAAAAACAGGCTCTGAGCACCCTCCGGCTTTGGTTACAGACTGATATTTGTATAGTCACCAGATCAAATTTTTCAGGATTTTATGGGTGCCCTGGAAATTACAAAGTGTGCCAAGAACACCCATATCTGGGGGGCTTCTCTGTATTGTGGCTTTGCTCTTTCCCTTTTGAGTCTACAGGAAAACCAACACAAACCCCATAAGAACATTTCAGGAGGATCTCCAAACCCCACTGCGAAACCAAGGGGGCTGCCTGTAATCAAGGGTAACCCAATGCCACCCTTGCTGTCCCTCCCCATCGCACCTCTCGCTCTCATCAGCTGCCTTCTCAGCCTCTTCCAGCTTCTGCAGGGCGGTGGCCAGGCGCTCCTGGGCTCGATCCAGTTCCTCCTCCACCAGCTGGATGCGGCGGTTCAGAGAAGCCACTTCAGCCTCAGCCTAGGGGAGCAGAAACCCCTTGGTTACCCCCCATGTGACATATATATATATATATAAGCAATTTTGGCAGTTACTTTTGCATTCTCTATCCAGAACACCCCTTGGTACTGTGCAACAAGCCCGGCTACACATCCCATTGCCTTTCTATGGGAACAACAGGACTCTCTCCATCCCTAGTGCCCTGTTTGATGCCAGCTCCTCCTGGCCATGCAACCTGAACTGGGGATGTGTAGCCCCTCCACCATGTCCTCACACCTCCAGCTCCCACCTTGGAGAGGGACAAGGTGTGTTCACCAGAGTAGGGGGGCTGGAGTGGCCACGCCATCACGTGGATGGTATTTGGGGTTTGCAGAGCAGTGAGTAAAGGGGGAAGAATGCTCTGTGTGGCTTTGCTCCTGAAAAGGAGATTGAAGCTGCTTGTGGATTTCCTGTTTACAGAGGCAGTGGAGCGAGCTAGGAGCCTCTTCTGTGGGGAAGCCCCCAGCCCCGCACAATGGGGCAGCCTGAAGCTGAGTGCAGCCCTCTGCCCCCCACTTCCCCCTGGCTGATGTACAGCACAGTACTGAGGGCAATTGAGTGAATCACCCTCAGTAGGCTGGAGCCCATCTAAGCAGCAGGTGCCGGGGCCCGCAGGACCAGGGCTCCCTGCTTTCCCAGGCTCCCCACATGCAGGGCCAGGAGCCAAGGCCAGCCAGAAACAGTGGCCCTGGTCCCCACCAGCCCCTTGACACCTGGTCCCACACTCTTTCTATTTGCTAAAAGTCTCCTGCCTGCTCCGTCACCACTGCCAGTCAGGAAACACTGACTCAGCAGCTCCTGGCCCCACCCCCCACCAGAGGGGCTGTGGGGAATTAAAACCCAAGATGCAAAGAGATGAGTGGCAACAAGACCTTGCTGCTGGGAGCAGCCCCATGCACCAAGATGCAGGGAAGCATGCGCCAACCCCGGGGGATAATGCATCCCACTTATTCACAGGGTGGAGTAGGCCTGGCCGGCTGAAGCACTCCCCAGCTGGCCTCCTGCTCCAGCACTGGGAATGCCCTGGGGGACATTGGCCAAGCAGAGGGCCTGTGGGAGCAATGAGTGGCTGTTACCCTATGTGGCCCTGATGAGCACCTGTGGTCCCCCATGGTGAGCCAGTAGGGTGAGGACAGGCATAGGTGGCTGGCCCAACAGCTGCCTCCACCTGGTGAACACCCTCTTTCTGCAGCTGCAGAAAGGGGCCATTTCCTCCACACATAGCTCAAGTGACAACACTCCGAGTACCGCACCCAGCTCTGCCGCCTCTGATATGGTGAAGATGTTAAAGGAGTGGGCATAGGAAAAAGAGAGGAAAAAACCTCAGCAGCTCAAATGACAATAAAAGGGCCAAATCAGGAACAAGCTGCAGTCTCTCCCACTGCCAGAGTGGAAATTTTGGCACGTGGCAGTGCAAAGGGGTGGCTTGTCCCCACAAAGGAACACACTGGAGAGCCAAAGGCTCTGTAACTGCTATGGCCCAGACCGCAGAGCCTGCTGGAAGCCAGACAAGAGCCTGGGTGTGGTATTTTTAGCCATGCACACAGCTGGCCTTCGAGGGACGGAATCCTTTCCCAGGATCTGCTCGACCCCAAGCAGAGCCAAGGCAGAGCTTACTGCTGACTGCTCTCCCATGCCCCGAAAACCAGGGAAGCCCTGGGAAGCCCTGCTGCACGGAGCATCCCTAGGAAGACCCATGAAGGAGGCAGCTGGAGGAGGCAGCTTGGAGGCAAGGATGCCACCGCGGCACCTGGATGGTAGCACCCTCCAGCTCCCCGGGACCTCCCGGCGCTCCGCCTCGGGGGCAGCCAGCCCGGCTACCGGGGCGGGGGAGGGGGGGGGAGCAGCCGGGGCCAGCCCGCGGGAAAGGATGCCCGCGGCGTTGCCGGAGCCGGTGAGGCATCCCGGGAAGCTGCCGGGGCGCTCCCCTCCCCGCCGTGCCCCCTCCCCAGCGCCTCCCCCGCCCTACTNCGGGGAGGCCGCGCCGTCGAGCCCTTTATGGGATCCGCCCGGCTCGGGCAGGAAACGATCAAGCAGCAGCCGCTCCCGCCGCCCGCCCTGCCTCCATCCCTTCCTGATCTTCCTGCTCCTCCTCCTGCTGCCACGGACCGACCTGGTCCGGCGCTACCCCGAGCAGTGCACAAAGACCCCCAGGAAGGGCGCACGGTGCCCACCCCTGGCAGGGAACAGACGGGGTGCACAGTCGTGTGTGTCCCCCCCCCAAAGAGGATATAGTGTGCCCTCCTGAGCACATGGTCCTCGCCAGGCAGGGGTCACTGTCCCTACGCCCCCCAAGGCAAGATGCAGTGGCTTCTGAACAGGGCATACCATACCTCCCACACCAGGCAGAGTGCATGATGCCGCCAGGCAAGGTGTATGGTGCCCCACCCCCCCCGTCCAGCAGATGCACACTGCCCATGAGCAAGGCACACGGTGCCCCCAGACGGGGTAAATGGCGCCCCCTAGGATGCAGGACACAGCCCCTGCCAAGCGGTGGCAGAAGAGGTGACGCTGCAAGTCCCCTGGGAGCACATGGCCTCGGACTTGGCTTCAGTCCTGACTGGTCCTGCACAACCCCCAGCCCGACTTGTGGGTGCCGAGAGCGCTTCCAGGATGGCACACAGTGCCGGGAGCAGAAAGCGGGGTCCCTGCCAGCAAAGGGGCAGGGCCGAGCTGACTGCGGACAGGAAGGGGGTAGGTTGGGGGGGAGGTTAGGGGGTAGCCGCCTGGCCGGGCTGAGTGTCTCCTGCTCTGGCCCCACCCAGCGATGCAGTCACTTCCCAGCAGAGCCTGGTTCCCTCCCCCTGGCTCAGGGAATCGCCAAATAAGAGCAAAGTCTCAGTCGGGGAGAGCAGCTGGGGCAGGAACTTGGGTGAAGCCTTTGGGAACATGGTCTGGGAACTACGGAGTTTCCCTGAGCCCCTGCTGCACCCTGCGGGGTAGTGGAGGACGCGAGGGGCTGGAGGGTGCTGCTCTGGTTAAACCTGCTTTGTTGGCTGCACTGTATCCAGCAGCCCCTGCCAGCATCCTGCTGTGGGCCCCACAAGCTGTCCATCCTGAGGACAAGGCATTGCATTTGCACTCCTTAGTGAAGTTCCTGTGGGCTTTGTGCACTGCTATCCCATGCCAGAGGCAGGGCAGTGCCAGAGCACAGGGACATTTATTCTTTTAAGGCATTTGTTGACATTTTTGTTGAGAGCAGGAGCCTGCCTGGATCACTGTGATGGGTCCTGACCTGGCCAAGGGATGGGGACGCTCTGTGCTTGCAGGCACACACTGTCCTGGCAGCCAAGAGGTGCACAAGGGTCCCCAGGGAGGCAAGTGGGTAGGCTCCGGGGGTCTAACCTGTGCTTCCTTTGCTAGAGCTAGGAACAGTTCTGTGCCTTGTCCTGGGGAGGAGGTAACACCAGCCACGGCACATTCAGGTCCCTAGTGTTAGGACCTGGTGACTCCCAGTGCCTGGCACACAGCACAGCCTGTCCAGGCTTCGTCATGGCTCCCAGCCCTAACCACAACACCCCCCTACAGCCAGCCTGCCCTCCCTAACACTGCAGGAGTCCTCCATCTCCATGCCTCCCCTCCTCAGCTGCACCCTGGGGGGGTTGGTGGCTCCCGTCCCCTGTATCTGCTGGGACAGGACTCTCCTTGCCAAAGCCCACAGACTTGCTGAGCCACTGTGGACCAAGAGCGCAGCAATGCACCCTCCCTGCCCAGGACAGCATTGCATGGCCTGCTGCCAGCAGCAAACTGCTCTGCACCTCGTGGCTGATGTCTGCCCTGTGCCACCGTTTGTCCCTTCCTCCAAGCCCCTCACCAGGGACATCCTGTACATGCTCAGCCAGATCCCGCACTGAGCTTGCCTTGTCCTGAACCAGCATGGATCCGGTCAGACCAGTCCAGACCCCTGCTACACATGGCAGCCGCCCTGCCCAGCTTGACATGCTTGCCCCATGCCAGGATAAATGTGCCCTTCCAGAGGATTTTGAATGTTTTAACTACGTGGTTTAGTATCTAACTAAACTGGGGCAGGTCTGTAGGGTCAGCAAACAATGCTGGGGAGCCCTCCAGCTGCTCCCTGGGGGCTCCAGGCCGCTCCAGGGACTTGTGCTGCTGCTGCTTGTCCTTGTCTGCTTGCCCCTGTCCTTGGCAGCTGCCTCAGAGATTTAACCCATCTCTCCCATTTAGCTCCATAACCCAGCTGAGATTGAATTTTTTGTTCTCTGTTCTAAAAAGTCTGGCCATGCCCTGCTGGCTGCAGTCCAGCCAGCTCTCCTTTAGCTTCTCCTCCAGTTTCCAGGGTTGGCTTTCATCAAAGAAGAGCTGGCTATCAAAAGGAAGATTTATTTATAGGGTGTCAAATACCCTGTGTGGCACCACAGGTCATTATACCCCATTCCTGAGAAGCTCCATGGCTGCACACAGCTGTTCCACCCTTCATTCTGGCCAGGTACAAGCCGATTTCAACACCTTCCTAATATCTACCAGGAGAAACATCAGTCATAGCACTGAACAAAACTCTTCCTGGCCTTGCCCTTTCCAGGATACAGGGTGGCACATTGGACCCCAAAATGACCATGCCCACCCCATGCACCCCAAACATCCTTCCTCACAGCCAGCTCTTGGCAGCTGGCCATGGGCAAGAGCTTTTTCCATTTCTCTGCTCTTTTTTGCTTTCCTGCTGGTTTAGCAAGCACTGCAGACTTTTTTTCTACAAGCATCGCGGAGGCGTGTGCCCGAGGACTGGTGACACAGCTCAGGACACTTGTCCCCATTAGCTTTGGGGAGTGGGGCAGGCAGCTGCCCCATGAAGCTCCAAAAATGACTGAGCGGTGCCTGCAGCAGCCTTCCTGGCTCCTGCACCCCGAGCAGGATCTGGCTGATCCTCACCCTGCAACTCATCTGGGTTCAGTGTCAGCATCGCAGGAATGGTGACACTTTCCATATAAGGCTTCCCTCTTCATTCACCCCCCTGAGGCCCAGCACCCATGCAGGGGAGGAGTTGCTGACATGCCTACTTACGTCTGTAGCTTTCTTCTCTGCCTGCTCCAGCTTCTCCTGGGCCTCCTTGACAGACTCGGAGTACTTCTCCACCTCATCCTCTGTGCCCTTCAGCTTCTTCTGCAGGCCCTGCTGTTCCTCCTCCAGCTAGGGAAGGGACGGAGGGTGGGGGTAAGGGGCGATGGTGGTGCTCGCAAGGCTGGGGAGGGGATGCCCAGCCTCCTCCTGTGGCGGCCAAGGTTGGGGGCACAGCAGGAGCATGTAGACGTGCTCACTCTGTTGACTTTGGGGTCACATGTCCTCAAGGAGCCCTTGGTTCCCAAGGCCAGAGCAACCCCCAGCATCCTTGAGCCCGGCAGGGGTAAGGGGGTGGTGGGCTCCCTCCCTATGCAAGGGACTGGAGAGGTCCTGATTGGGGGATATAGCTCTGGGGGGCACCAAGAAGGTTCCCATCTCTGTGGCTGGGGTGGGAGTATGCTGTCCCCAAGGGTCTCCCTCGCAGAGGGGTAGGGAGGTGGCACTGTAGTATCCAACCGAGACATGGCATGTTTGGGGGGAACTAACATGAGTGGTCAGGGGCAACAGGCTGGAGTGCTGGCCCCTGGGGATGGACACACAGTAGGGTGAGGTCCCTAGGTACAGGCACCCAGTGGGGTGAGATCCTAAGGGCTGGGCAACCCCTAGAGCTGGGATCCATAGGCTGGATACCCAGTGGGGCAAGGTCTCCAGGGCAGAACACCCCTAGGACAGGGGTCCCCAGGCTGGACACCCTTAAGGCAGGGGTCCCTGGGCAATGCTGGGGGGGTCCGTGGGACACCTACCTGCTTGCAGCGGTCCTCTGCCTGCTTCTTGTCGGCTTCTGCCTGCTCGGCGCGGTCGATGGCATTCTCCTTGTCCAGTTTCAGCATCTGCATCTTTTTCTTGATAGCCTCCATGGTGGCGGCAGGGCGGCGGTGGGGCACGGAGCACCGGGGGCGGCGGGAGCACCGGCACTGCGTCCCCCGTCCCGCCGCGCCGCCTAAGAGCCGGGGAGGGGCCGCGCCGGGCGGGGGCCGCCCCGGCACCTCCCCCGCCGCCCGCCAGCACCTTTTAGGGACAGGCTCGCCACCGACCGCCGCACCCAGGGGGACGGGAGGGTGGCACCCCTGGCAGGCACCACTGCAGCCCCGGCGCCGGGCACTTACAGGGGCACCGGATGAGGGACATCTCAGGGCAATGCACTAGGGACTCCCCAGTGGCACTGTGTGAGGAACATCCTGGTGGCACTGGGTGAGGGACACCCCGGAGCACTGTGCTAGGGACGCCCCAGGGCACTGTGTGATGGACATCCCAGGACACTGCACTAGGGACACACTAGTGGCACTGTGCTAGGGACATCCCGGGCTACCCCAGGGACACTGGACTAGGACACCCTGGAGCACTTTGGTAGGGGCGTTTCTGGTGGCACTTCCCCAGGGACACCCTGTTGCCTCTCACCACTGTAGGAGACATCCAGTGGCTGGTCTTGCACTTGGGACACCCATGGGCTGGCAGTGTGCTGTTAACATGCCCCAGGGACACCACCAGCCATCCACTCCCAAGGCCAGAGACCTGATTTTGCTCTGGNTCCTTTAGCTTCTCCTCCAGTTTCCAGGGTTGGCTTTCATCAAAGAAGAGCTGGCTATCAAAAGGAAGATTTATTTATAGGGTGTCAAATACCCTGTGTGGCACCACAGGTCATTATACCCCATTCCTGAGAAGCTCCATGGCTGCACACAGCTGTTCCACCCTTCATTCTGGCCAGGTACAAGCCGATTTCAACACCTTCCTAATATCTACCAGGAGAAACATCAGTCATAGCACTGAACAAAACTCTTCCTGGCCTTGCCCTTTCCAGGATACAGGGTGGCACATTGGACCCCAAAATGACCATGCCCACCCCATGCACCCCAAACATCCTTCCTCACAGCCAGCTCTTGGCAGCTGGCCATGGGCAAGAGCTTTTTCCATTTCTCTGCTCTTTTTTGCTTTCCTGCTGGTTTAGCAAGCACTGCAGACTTTTTTTCTACAAGCATCGCGGAGGCGTGTGCCCGAGGACTGGTGACACAGCTCAGGACACTTGTCCCCATTAGCTTTGGGGAGTGGGGCAGGCAGCTGCCCCATGAAGCTCCAAAAATGACTGAGCGGTGCCTGCAGCAGCCTTCCTGGCTCCTGCACCCCGAGCAGGATCTGGCTGATCCTCACCCTGCAACTCATCTGGGTTCAGTGTCAGCATCGCAGGAATGGTGACACTTTCCATATAAGGCTTCCCTCTTCATTCACCCCCCTGAGGCCCAGCACCCATGCAGGGGAGGAGTTGCTGACATGCCTACTTACGTCTGTAGCTTTCTTCTCTGCCTGCTCCAGCTTCTCCTGGGCCTCCTTGACAGACTCAGAGTACTTCTCCACTTCATCCTCTGTGCCCTTCAGCTTCTTCTGCAGGCCCTGCTGTTCCTCCTCCAGCTAGGGAAGGGACGGAGGGTGGGGGTAAGGGGCGATGGTGGTGCTCGCAAGGCTGGGGAGGGGATGCCCAGCCTCCTCCTGTGGCGGCCAAGGTTGGGGGCACAGCAGGAGCATGTAGACGTGCTCACTCTGTTGACTTTGGGGTCACATGTCCTCAAGGAGCCCTTGGTTCCCAAGGCCAGAGCAACCCCCAGCATCCTTGAGCCCGGCAGGGGTAAGGGGGTGGTGGGCTCCCTCCCTATGCAAGGGACTGGAGAGGTCCTGATTGGGGGATATAGCTCTGGGGGGCACCAAGAAGGTTCCCATCTCTGTGGCTGGGGTGGGAGTATGCTGTCCCCAAGGGTCTCCCTCGCAGAGGGGTAGGGAGGTGGCACTGTAGTATCCAACCGAGACATGGCATGTTTGGGGGGAACTAACATGAGTGGTCAGGGGCAACAGGCTGGAGTGCTGGCCCCTGGGGATGGACACACAGTAGGGTGAGGTCCCTAGGTACAGGCACCCAGTGGGGTGAGATCCTAAGGGCTGGGCAACCCCTAGAGCTGGGATCCATAGGCTGGATACCCAGTGGGGCAAGGTCTCCAGGGCAGAACACCCCTAGGACAGGGGTCCCCAGGCTGGACACCCTTAAGGCAGGGGTCCCTGGGCAATGCTGGGGGGGTCCGTGGGACACCTACCTGCTTGCAGCGGTCCTCTGCCTGCTTCTTGTCGGCTTCTGCCTGCTCGGCGCGGTCGATGGCATTCTCCTTGTCCAGTTTCAGCATCTGCATCTTTTTCTTGATAGCCTCCATGGTGGCGGCAGGGCGGCGGTGGGGCACGGAGCACCGGGGGCGGCGGGAGCACCGGCACTGCGTCCCCCGTCCCGCCGCGCCGCCTAAGAGCCGGGGAGGGGCCGCGCCGGGCGGGGGCCGCCCCGGCACCTCCCCCGCCGCCCGCCAGCACCTTTTAGGGACAGGCTCGCCACCGACCGCCGCACCCAGGGGGACGGGAGGGTGGCACCCCTGGCAGGCACCACTGCAGCCCCGGCGCCGGGCACTTACAGGGGCACCGGATGAGGGACATCTCAGGGCAATGCACTAGGGACTCCCCAGTGGCACTGTGTGAGGAACATCCTGGTGGCACTGGGTGAGGGACACCCCGGAGCACTGTGCTAGGGACGCCCCAGGGCACTGTGTGATGGACATCCCAGGACACTGCACTAGGGACACACTAGTGGCACTGTGCTAGGGACATCCCGGGCTACCCCAGGGACACTGGACTAGGACACCCTGGAGCACTTTGGTAGGGGCGTTTCTGGTGGCACTTCCCCAGGGACACCCTGTTGCCTCTCACCACTGTAGGAGACATCCAGTGGCTGGTCTTGCACTTGGGACACCCATGGGCTGGCAGTGTGCTGTTACCATGCCCCAGGGACACCACCAGCCATCCACTCCCAAGGCCAGAGACCTGATTTTGCTCTGGTCAGAGCTGTCCCTGTGCTAGAGGACACTGCACAGCTGGCACTGTCCTAGGCGCACCCTGTCACTGCACCTTGGGGCCTGGGGGACCCTGCTTCCTGGCACTGGCTTGGGGGCACCTCAGGGACTGGCACAGCAATTGGGGGCACCCATGGGCTGGCACTGCAGTCTTGGGGACACTCACAGGCTGATTGCACTCAGGGACACCCTCAGGTTGTGATTGCACTTGGGGACACCATGGGCTGACACTACCCACATGGGGAAAATCCTCCATGAGAGAAGTGAGCCCCCAACCTCCCTGTCCAGCTTCTCTGTCACCGCAGGATAGAAGGGCCTTGGCTCTGCACAGGCTCCCTGGCACCCATCTCCCCACTGCCTTGCACCCTGGTGCCACTGTCCCTGGCACCCATGGGGACACCGGGCTGATGCACAGCCCATAGGATGGCATTTCAGGGCAACAAAAGGTATGTGGGCAGCCCATTGCTCCAGTTTTTCTACTCTAAATAAACTGTATTTCACAGGCAAAAAAATGCAAACCTTTCAGATCCCAGCTCCTCCAAAAATAACACACACTTTAATAACACTCATAAATGCTTCTGGTACATTCCCAGCTACAGGGAGGGCTCTGGACTGGGGTGGCTGGAAGGAGCTCACAGAGGGGCCACAGGAACCATGTGGCACGTGGGGAGGCTGGGATGGAATGGGGACAGGAGAGATGCATGTACTCCCACAGCTCATTACCCCAGGACCACATCCAGCCCTTGCCTGTTGCAACTTTTTGGCACCAGCACTCCAAGCAGAGAGGAGCAAAAAGTTTTTGAGAGCCAGAGAAAGTGACTTTCTAGGAGTGCTAAGCCCTGGGTTGCAGGGGGCATAGGAGGGATGGGAGCAGCCAAGGACAGAGAGGCTGCTGGTGACATGAAGAAAGCAGCAGAAGAACCACTGCTGGACTCTGGAGAGCATAGAATCATAGAATGTC
>VWYH01006554.1:0-69037 GCA_013399365.1 Pampusana beccarii | reverse complement strand
TTTTTTTCTTTTCTTTCCAGCCTCCACCGGTGGACAAATCATCAAGGTCATATTTACATTTATTAGATTCATCTTAATGGCTCCCGAGGAGTGCTGCGCTGACACCCAGAACAAATCACAGCGCTGGGGAAGGGCAGGGAGAGTTAGTGGGAGCTGTTCAGGAGAGCAGGCTCTCCATGACCACCAGCGAGAGCCTGGGAGACCCTCCTGCTCCCCGTGCCACGGGAAGGCGGAGGAGCCTCCCTGCTCCATCATCGGCTCAACCCGGGGCTGCTGGCAATGGAAACCAAAAGGCAGAGTTTCCCATTTTGTCCCAGTTTAGTTTTCTCTATGGGATGAGGACATCTCGTCCGCAGCAAAAATCTGGGGGCTGCAAGGAATGTGGTCAAAGTTTTGGGGTTCAGGCAAGGCAGCAGCTTTGAGACTCCTAAATGAAGAAGGGGAGTATCTCCCCGAACAGATAGGGGCTCCTGTTCCCAGAGTGGCTCCTGGCTGTGGCCCAAGTCCCTGGGCTTTGTGGGACTGCTGGCCACAGACGGGTAGAAGCCAAAATCGCTTCTGGAAATGGGGATGAGCAACAAGCATCTTTTAGGGCTGTCGTGGGTGGAGAATGGACACAATACCCGAATCTGCTGACTTGCTTCCGAGTCTGAAGCTGCTGCCTCCACATCAGTCAAGGGAATGAAAAAAACCCGCTTGTGTTTTTAGGCGTTTATTCTGATTTGGAAAATAGGCTCCTGGACCGCTTCAGTTGTATGTTCAGCATCCAAATGAGTTCCTGCAGGGACACAGCGGTACAGGGCTGAGCAGCCACCCTGCCATCCTCCTGGGGCATCTACGCCACCGTCTCAGCCCTGAGATCTCCCTGTGGGAAGGAGGGCTTTACAGAAGCCTCGTAACTGACTGCAGTTCCCCTACAAAAACCTAACAATGTATTTAAGGCATGTAGTGAATCGGTATTTAAATGTCACAGAGCTTTGGCATAAGGAGGGCACTTACCATAAGCCCATTAGAAGATCCCTTGCTATTTATAGAGGTGGAAACAGCCTTCTACAATGGGAGCAAGTCCCTTCCTTTGTCAGTGGGAAAGTGTCAGATGGACTTTTAGCTGCGCTTGTCAGCCTCAGTTCTCAGACTAAACCCCATGATTTTTGATCTCCAAGGGCTTGTGTTGCCCCTAACACTCTTCTCCTTGACCTTGCTGGAGGAGGCACCACCCAAGCAGGGTTTGTCACACCATGATCTGGAGCCAGCTGTATGCCAGGGACCTGTGCTCAGAGGATCATATCCCTGCATCCCTGTTTGACCAGGGGAGGAGAAATTACAGGAGAGCCAATGCATTTTGCAAAGCCTTCTAGGAGCCAAGGGCACACGTAGCAGCCAGGATGAATTGTCCCGTTAAACCCCTGAGGAAAAAAAAAACAAACAGAAGTGCCAATTCTTTTCCAAGTCCCAGAAGAGTTCAGCTTTCAGTGAATGGTGGCAAATTCAAGGAGAAAGGACAATATTCTTACTTTCCCTGGGCTCCAGAACCATCACGAGCCTTGCTGTAATGGGCCACGACCCACGGGTGAGTTTATCTCTGGGGGCTTTCCCTGAGGAGCTGGGTGCAAGGGGAGGGCTGGGGGCCCTTGGCATGCACCGAAGCAGCAAGTGCTCGAGCTCCCGGGGTGGCTGTACACCAGGAGTGGGTGAAGGGACCTAGGAAAGACCTGTGAATGATGTGGGCACCTCCCCATGACTGTTGCAGGGCTGGGAGCTCCGCAGAGGAGCCGATGGCAGCTCTGGGATGCTGCAACCCGCACAAGGGCGCCCGCGGCAGCTCTTCCGCCTGGAGGGATTCACATTGGAGAGGAGACACTTGAGGTTTCAGCTTGCAGTGTTTAAAGATCAAAGCCTGACTGCCAGCCTTCATCCCAGCAGGCGGGGGAAGAGGGGTGGGCAGACAAAGAGGCAGCAGATGCGGTGACCTTTGCATCCTGGGCAAGAGGAAGTTGGGAGTAAAATACCAGCCCCATCAGGCTGCTTTGCGTCTAAATCTGCTGCTCGCTCCTGCTGCTGTGGCTCTTCAGAGGTGCTGGGAGCCTGTGCTGGCCTTGATCTACCCCTGCTATTTGTTTCAATTGATTTATTTTTAAGTTTGTGGAGAGGAAGAAAGCAATAAATAAATAAACAACCTCCCATCTCCACCCCCAGCATCTCAGATCCCAGTGAACTCCTTGCAGATTTCCAGCTCTGCAGGGTGATGGAAATAATCTCCACCCTTCCTCCTCCCTCTGCCTCTCCCTAGCAGTGCCCAGGAACCAGCCATCACTCGCTGCACTCAGACTTAGGGACAGAAGGTCTGGGGGGTCAGCAGCCACCCCCCTGCTTCAGCTCACCCTGCTGAACTCAGACACCCACAGGTGTGGAGCACCTGCTGGTTGAGATGGAGAGGGCAAGGTGGGCAAGGTGTCCATGTGTTCCTCTGGCTGCCCCTGCCCTGCCTTCCCATCCCCTTTAGAATCTCGGAATCATTTTGGTTGGAAAAGACCATTAAGATCATTGAGTCCAACTGTTAACCCAACACTGCTAAATCTACCACTAAACCACATTCCTAAGAACCTCATCTCCATGTCTGTTCAACCCCTCCAGGGATGGTGACTCCACCACTGCCCTGGGCAGCCTGTTCCAATGCCCGACAACCTTTTCCAAGAAGAATTTCTCCTAACATCATGCTGGTGGGCAAGACCACAAGTTTCTCTTCCCCCATGCCTGGGAAGAGAGCACTGCTTCTCTGGGTTGAATGGGACTGCAGCCTTGGGAATACACTTTGCTGCTTCACCCCAGTATTTCACGTGCACCAGCTCCGGCTCCTCCTGCCCTTGCCACTGGTGACATCAGGGTGTAATCGCATCTGCTGGCATCACTTTGGGACTCGGGCAGCTCCCTGCAGAGCAGTTGTGTCCTCGCAGTGGTTAGAAACCTTTGCTCTCTGTAAGTCAAATCACAGCCAGTGTCACCTGCTTGGTATTTATCAATATCTAACTTAGAGTTATAGAATAGAACCATTTTGGTTGGAAAAGACCTTCAAGATAATCAAGTCCAACCATTGACCTTCTTGCGAACTGCAAATTAAAAAAAAAAAAAAGGAAAAAAGTCCATCTCACTTGCTGGCTTGTAGGAAAGGAGAGGCAGAGTCCTCTGCAGCAGCTCCCAGGTAGCTCTCAGTTATCTGCACTGCAGCTCACTGTTGCATTAGTCTCTGCACTCCCTCGGAAAACGCCGAGGCAGGACAGCATTTGCAGAGCTCCACCAGCCAATCTGGCAGGGTTACTCAGCAAGGACAACCCCGAAAGCGAGGAAGAGCCCAGGATGATCTCTATTAAACAGGGACAAATTAAATGCCCCAGGAGCAGATACAATCCAGCCTCACCGAATAAACAAGCCTGAGAAGATTTCTATATAAAATTGAGCTTTGCGGTGCAATCTCAGTTGGCTTTTGGTCCAGAACAGAACTGCAAGGCGGTGCTCACGCATTTTAGGATGCTACTAGTGCAATGAATATTAAATGATTCGATAGAAGCAGTAATTAGGGCTCGTCCCCACTGGTGGCCTGTGGCTGGGAGATGAGAGGGATCTGCCTGGGGACCCTCTGGAACAGCTCTGCTTAATCCCCGCAGCCAGACGATGTGTTTGGGATGCAGCGTGGAGCCAGACCCGCTGCTCAGGGACCCTGGCGGGACCCATCTGGGGGATCTTTTGGGTGAGGTGCCCCTGAGCCGAGCCGCTGGCAGCGGTGGCACCCGGACAATGCCTTCCCGGGTGGCTGCTTCCGTGAGCAGAAAGGAGAGGCGCTTGGAGGACGGGAGGCGAGGTTCATAAATCAGGGACTGCGGATCGCACGAGTGGCATTTATGGCTCCCGCAGCACCGGTGCGCTGCCGGGGAACGATGCAGAACCCTCACCCAGCTCGGCTCTGCTCCCAGAGCGTTTCAGCACCTCCTGTCCCCTACCAGCTACTGCTATTCATCCAAAACCTCAATTTTTCAACTGGAAAATGCCACTTTGTGCTGTGCCCTCGCCTTCTGCCCAGCACCCCTTCCCTGCTCACCTGCACCTCCGCTTCTGGAGCAGCTGATGGAGTCTGCTCCTGCAGGTGAAGCTATTAATGGTTGCTTTAAACCGAAGCAGAAAAAGCTCTTAAATGCATAAGTCCATAAGCACTTGACAGGTCCCTATCTCCCTAAGAGGGCAGAGCTGTAATCGCAACATGCCATCTGACAGGTATTTTTTTGAAATTGAATAACTTCAAGGAATACCAGTTAACCCCAGGCCACACCTGCAGCAGCCATATCTTTTCTAGATCTTCGACAGCGTTGGACACATTGCAAGCTTTTCCTTCAGCCAATATTTCTCTAACTTATCGTGATATCACCTATGTTCTGCTAAAGCGACAGCGTTCTTCCCATCATGTAGACCGAGCTGGATGAGGGAGAGTGTCAGCTCCGCTGGGGATTCTGGCCACAAAAGAGAAATTTAGGACAAGAGCTCTGGGCAGACTCCTTGTACCTCTGCAGACATCCTGGACACTCAAATGTTCAAGCAGAGAGGTCAGGAACCTCAGGTTCAGGAGACTCACCTCTCCCAGTTTGATGCAGTTTTGCTGAGCTGGGAAGGGTGGGCATATTTTCTGAGGACCAAGAGCAGCCATGTAGCATGTCCTGAAATGAGCCAGTTTTCTGTGACCTGTATCATCTAACTGAGGCAGGAGAGAAGTCTCTCCCCTGTCGTGGTCCCTTGGCACCATCCAAGTATATTAAATACTCCTTCCTGCTAGCACCTTCCATAGCATCAGTGCTTGACACAACTGCAGCAGCTTGTATGTGCTTCTTCCTCTTGGGTGTGCGTGGCTGTGGGATGTATATGTGTCCTTTTAGCTGGGGAGGGACCACCTGCCTGCCACGAACACCGAGTGAGAGCACACGTGCTGTGTACGTGCCAGCATTCCTGAGGATGTTTGTGCCATGCGTGCATTGAGCGCAGCAGCACGCACGTGCTCTCTGCCTGGGCCACTGCCCCTTCCCTCACTCCTTTTTACAAGGACACGCTGTGAAATGGAGCTTTTCGCACAGACCCTTCCAGGATGGAAACAGGGTAAATTCAGTCAAACAATGAACCGTGTTTTTGCAGCAGTTTCTGCTGCATGATACCTCATCCATCCGTGCTGCAGAAACAGCAGGGCAGCCGTCCTGTGCATAATTGAGCTCTACAGAGAGCAACCAAGACAGAGAAAGGTTTTGATTTCCACTGTGCTGGCACTCTGCTGGAAAGGCCTCCTTGGAAAGCTGCCGGGGCTCCTGCTGCAATTAACGCTGACAAAAGCAGGAGGTCCCTGGAGAGCCCGAGTCTGCTGGGGAGAGCAAGGCCAGCATCATTAACAGGGTGTTTCTCCAAGTCTGTGTGCACAGGAG
Source organism: Pampusana beccarii (assembly GCA_013399365.1). Classification (NCBI taxonomy): domain Eukaryota; kingdom Metazoa; phylum Chordata; class Aves; order Columbiformes; family Columbidae; genus Pampusana; species Pampusana beccarii. The sequence continues at coordinate 63,584 of VWYH01006554.1, read as the reverse complement.
AGGGGGGCTCAGCATACACCGGGGTGCTAATGAGGACATGGGGGATGCTGGCAATGAGCGGGGACTGCAGGTTGAAAAGCAGGATGCAGCTGTAAAAGGGAGAGAGGAAGGCAAAGTGCTTCCAGGCACAAACTCCTGCACTCCCGAGAAGGAAGATTTGGGTCAAATTTGGTGTTCTGTTTTCACTTAAACAGGTATCAAGCAGAAAGGAAGAGCTGTCTGTTGGGACTAACCCAGTGCCCACAGATGGGACTGTGGGAGGGGGATGCCCCCTTGGGTGGGGGAAACTCCCCTTGGGTGGGGTTTCACCCTTCCTGCTGGCACCAACCCACCCCATCCCAGAAAGTTGCTGTATCCAGGGAATTAACATCATTGGGGTATTTCCTGTTCTTATTGCAAACACTGAGATCGGTTGTGGCTTTTCCTGCCCCCTTGCTTTCATTAGGGAGGTTGGGATGATCCTGCACCTCCAGAGTCCTGCAGCTCCTGTTCTCCCCTTTCCTTCCCTCCCCCTTTTTTCCTCTGGTTACACTCTTTGAGCAGGTAATACCCTGCCAGAGGAGACCTGCTGTAAACACCCAAAAACAGAAGAGCTGCCAGGTTGGGGACTCCTGGGATCTTTCGTCCCCATGGGTCATGCACACTGTGACAAGCTGCTGGGACCAAACGAGCCTCCAGCTGAGCTTGGAGACAGCATCAGGTTCATAATTAAATTCCCAAGCTTGGCAAATCAGGGCAAGGGAATGCTGCCTGGAAGTCTTATGAGGAGCAGTTGAGGGACTTGAGAAGGTTTAAATCAGATATTAGGAAAAATTTCTTCACAGAAAGGGTCGTGAAGCATTGGAACAGGCCGCCCAGGGCAGTGGTGGAGTCACCATCCCTGGAGGGGTTTAAAAGGCACGTAGAAAAGGCTCTTAGGGACATGGGTTAGTGCTAGAGTTAGGTTATGGATGGGGTTGATGATCTTGAGGGTCCCTTCCAACCAAACTGATTCCCTGATTCTATGAAAGCCCCTGGCTGCGCTGTGATGGGAAGCAGTGCATCACTTCGGAGGAAAGGCGGCCCAGCTTCTCACAGCACTGCCCACTCCCGGGAAGCTCCAGTTTGCTGTAGCACAGCTCCTCAGCCAAAGCACAAGAAGAAAGGGAAGCTTTCAGCTGATCAAGCAGAATTTAGGGGCTGGTGTTTGGAAACAGCAGAAGAAGGAACCAGAGCCCTTCACATGGCCTGAAGTGAAGCATCGTATTGAGGTTAGTGGAGTTCTGCGCTTTATGGGGCCCTTTCAAATGAAAAAAGAGCAGATGTCATTTTAAAGGAAAAAATTGATACCCTGAAGCCAGGAAATCCTGAGGTATCGTAAGAGAAGATCAAACGGAAACACTTTAAGAAATGTCAACAGAACACATCCTGACACTTCCAAAAAGGTTCCCCTTATGTTTTGCACTAAAGCTACTTGTCAGGTTTGACCTCAGTTTGTACTTACCGAAGCCTCTCTCCCCTCCCTTCCCTTTTTGAGCAGAATTCCCAGCAGTCAGAGATGTGACCCACCCCTGAGGACCAGCGGAGCCAGCTGTGTGTCCCCAGCTGCTGGGGCAGGTACAAGGCCCAGCTTCTGGCCCCCTACCAGGCTCCCTTCTCTAGATGGAGCTGGCAGGACATGGGGAGAACTTCCAGCTCAACCCTTTCTGCTACCACTCTAAAACATTTTGTAAACTCTCCCCAAGGCTTTTTCCTTTTGTTATTGCCTCTGGCTCAGAAAAGATGCTTCCTTTGACAGATAAAGCAAGTGGAGAACGAAGGCTGCGATCCAAACATTGTTTGCTTCACAGTGCAACAGAGGAAATACAGGTTGTTCTAGGAAGATGCTATTTTGTTCTCTAAACCATTCCCAGTTTTGCTTTTTTTCTGTGGAAATCACTTAACACACCTTGAAACATAGCAATGTGTGTTGCTGCTGCTGGGCGCCCCTTCCTGACTGTCTCCTGAGGCTGAGCTGGTTTTGTTCACTCTAGGGCAGTGCAGACCGTGCTCTTTGGGGACTGGTTCCCAAAAGGATATCCCAAGAGGATACATTCCCAAAGGATAACCCATATCCTAACACATCACATTCCCAAAAGGAGACGTGGCCGAGGACGCCCTATTTTGAGGAAAGCCAGCAGAGGGGACACAAGTGCTGTTACAGCCAAGGACCCCAGGGCTCCAGGATGAACTTTTATAAGCTGATCTTACAAGCAGAGGTGCAGATTATGAGCCCACTCTCTATGGTGGGTCCTTCCTCCCTGCCACCCTGAGCTCCATCCTGGAAGACCATTTCTCTTGTGCCTTTCCTGTCTCTGGCTGCAGGTCCAGTCCTCTGGAGCTCCCAGTTTCTTGGGAACTGCTGTAAAGTGGTGGTTAGGGCACAGAGAGAGAGCAGAAAGAACAATCAGACGGCAATAACCTCACAGAAGAGAGCACCACATCTCCTACAGAGCAGAAAGCACGTGGATGAGAGCTGCTGAACATGCACCAGTGCAGGGCTAAGCCCCGCAGTAAAGAGAGAGAAAACTTGATACTCTCAGAACAGCTCAATGCCGAGATCACTCACCAATTGTTAACTCTTCTCATCACTGATCTGCCTCTAACCTGTGCCTCCAGGATGCTGCACTTGCAGCCAACAGCAAAAATGCAATTTCCCGAGCCCTGGACACCCAGGGGCTTGATCCCAGCTGGAAGGGAAGAACATCATGTCATGCCACCTCTGGCTAGGTCCTCTGGTAACTTCTCCAGAGTACTTGGCACTTCACCCTGAACCACAGTGAATTGCAAAGCTGTGAGTTTTCAGGGGAAAGAGAAACATTGCAAGACCCCAGAGAGGTGATTCCCTGCAGGGCATCACTCCATCAAAACAAGCACCGCAAGATCAACATTTTGGGAACTGCTGGTTGCTTCTGCACTTGGAGCGTGTCAATGGTAGATAACTCACATCTGGTCCTGAAAACAAGAGGTCAGTCTAATTTATGATGAGCTTAGGTAACAGCAGCAAAATTTGATTACAAGGATGTGTCAGGCTCTTTGATCACTACATAGCAAAGCAAAAAATTTGGCTCATTGCATGAGAATTGCAGCACTTCTCCACTCGACGCTGTTTTATTGGGGAAGTTGTTTCCCCAGCTAACTTGCATTGACGGGAATGCAGTGCGGTGCTGACGACAGCACGTGGCTTGTGTTATATTAAAATAAAATTTGTACTTACTGGAAATAATAAAAGGCAGTTCCAGAAATACTCAGTGGAAATGCACTAGATTCCAAGAGAATTTACTGTTTTTCCCAGTAAATGAGATGTCTGCACCAGCCAGACCCCCAGCACTTCCACTGTCTCTGCCTAAGCGAGGACATGAAGCACAGATGTCACAGCTCTCTGTGTCCCTCGTCCCAACATATCAGGAGCTCTTCTGCTGTTCACAAACCTATCAGCCAATTTCAACCCTTCTGTGCTCCAAATGGGAGGTGATGTTCGTCTAAATAAAGCCACAGATCTGTTCCTTGTCAGGGCAGCAGTAACACGCTCACAGCCTTCCTTGGGATGGTTTAATGCTTCTCCAGACTTGCCAGCAGAAATGGCAGGAATAGTGCAGAAAGCAACGACTAAACGGAAGCTTTCTGGATGTCAGAGCAGGACCAGGCTTGTGTGAAATGTCTTATTTATTGCCTGCCTCAGCTCTATCTCTGGAATATCGTCAGAGGTGTTTGGTGAGGTTTGCATGGACAGACTGTAGCTCATCCTGAGCAGCTGTGGGCTGGAGACCAAGCTGAAGCCTCTGAGGTCCATGCTCAGACCTCAGACTTGTTCAAATAGCCCGATGTACCTTAATGCAAAGGATTGCTAACTCAGGGGGACAATATTCTGTTTTGTTTCATTTTTTTTCTGTGCTCAGACATTTCCCAAGGGTCCATTTCTTCCTGTGGGCTCAGCACACCCAGCATCATCTCAAGGCTGGGGCTGCCAAATCAGGGATGAAGGAAGCACGGCACAAGGCTATATGGCCACAGACCACAGGACATTCAGCTGTTGGGGGATCAGAGCTGCAAATGCCTCTGGGTGCTGAGAATGGAGAAGAATGGGGACAACAGAGGGCTGGATGGCCTGTCACCATGCTGCCTGCTGCCCTCAACAAGCTCAGAGCTTTGAGCCTTGACCAGCAGTTTCCCTCAACTGTTTGCTCATACCTATGCTACAGGCTGTGATTTGTCCGCTCCAGGAGGGTGTGCTGGCCTTTGGACATGGGACTGTGTCTCTTGCAGTGAGTACAGAGGCCTCCCCAGGGCAAGGGGAAGGGCTGTGCAGCCTCTTGGCAGGGCTTGAGCACAGGGCTTTGGATGGAAGTTGTCCTGGTCTTCTCCTTTCCATTGTCAATGCATTCCCTGCCAAGAGGTTCATGGGGAAGGAAGAGCGCCCGAAGAGATCTTGTAGGACTGAGGCCAGCGTCCCCATGGCTGCACCCGCAGAGGTGTGGAGCATCTTGCACCCCATTGTACCCAACACATGAGCCCCACTGGCTCCTGTAACTTTTTTGTCCAAAGAAGCAAAGCCAGCCCTTAAGGTCTCCCATCACGTTAGCATCCATGGGGAGAAGAGGCTAAACACATCCACCATTTGCCAAAACTCCTGCCTCCTCCCCGACACACAATGATTAAGCAAATCTAAAACCAGCTTGCCCTGCACTGCTGCAGTGTTATAACAGATTTATAACCAGACCCTCACCTGCTTCTTGAGTACTATTACAGCCTGTTGACTCTCTCCAGGGTGGAGAGAGTCGGGCATGTCCATGGGGACAGGACAGGTCTGGGGTCCAGTCAGGACCAAACCTTTTCCTATAGCAACTCAGCTCTTCAACATGTGCAAATCTAATGAGATTCCAAATTTACATCCTCAAAAAAAAGAGAAATCATCACAGCCAGACAGAGGAAAAAGAAGCCTGTCAACAGTCACATAACAGAAATTGTTTTCTGGGGGCTTTTTTCTCCCCCAGGGCAGGAAGGTTATTACTGTTTTGTGCAATGCCTCTGCACAAGGAACAGTCCCCCCCCACCCCAAACTGTCATTTTAGAGTTCTCACCATCTTGCTTTGAGTGCAATATCTTCCAAGGGACACATTGTCACCCTGCAAACAGAAGAAAAGCAGACAGAAAAACATTTTAAAAGATAAAACAGAGCACAGTCACTCAGGGACCCTCTTGATATTGAGTCAAGATGCATTTTGGATGAGAAGTTGTTTTATAGATGGGCTGATGTCTGTTCAAGACAAGACTCCTGTAGCGTGAGGGAGACAATGAGGATGGAGCAGTTCAGTAATGGGTTTTAGTGTGTATCACCACAGCTCCCGCAATGTCCAACGAAGCAAATGATTGCATCTGCAGCATCAATCATTTAGTGTCATTAGACAAGAAGCTCTGTCACAAGATGAGCATCTCCTGCTTGGAAAATAAGTGTCTCAGCTTTGCCTTGGTGCTGATGCACCAGCGGGGGACCCATTACCCTGTGACAAGAGCCTCTAGCTGGCATCATTCCTGCCTGGAGAAAACCAGAAACACAAGAACCCTCTTTGCTACCCAGATGTGCTTGTGCAGTGGCTATTTAATCTTTGAATTTGAGATGTACAGGATGCCACATGGCCCAACAGTTTATCACCAAGCTGTGGGAAAAGCCAGATGTCTCCTGCGCTCTGAATTTGCTTCACCAGGCTGCTGGAATGAGCTGGTGTCTGGGCAAAGCGGGTCTTAGGGAGGCAAATCTGAGTCTAAAATGGAGACGAGGAGATGTGCAACAGCAGCACACACCTGATCACGCCTGAGATGCACCAGGCTTATCTCTAGGCAGGATAAATAAACTCCCTGTATTTGTGAAAAGCAAGCAATACACGTTCCTTTATATGCTAAGACTCGGTTGAGTTGCCAGAAAGAAACTTTTCTAGTTACATCAGTTGCTGAATGAGGTCAGTAATTAATCACAGCCCGGAAATAATACATACCCCTGGTCAGGCAGTCGCCATCCATAAAGGCATGGTCAAAGGCATGAGCTATTATCCGAACATTTGCTCTCCTCGGGAAGCTCATTTCCATACAGAACTGCACCTTGTGCAATATATCTCCAAGAGCGATCACTTAATGCCTCAGCTCCAGGGAACAGGACCAAAAAAAGTGAGTGAAAACTATTGATCTGGTTTTAAGTAGAGCCGTATCTATTAATCTGGGAACACTAATCACTGGGGGTTTGACAAGAACATGAGGTTTCTCATGCTGCATTAACACTCTCCATCCCCTTGGGCAAAGCCTGAGGAAGACTGAGCTGCTTTCAGGGCTTGGCCTAATGGCATGCACAGAGCGGTCTCGGTGGCATAGATAGGCAGGAAATCCTTGCAAGGGGTAACTCTCCCTGCACACACAAACACGTATTATTCCTGGTGTCTGACAACTTCTTTGACCAGAAGAATTACATGGAAGAGATGTTCCTGGGAAGCCCCAAGGACAATCTTCATCTTGGTGTTATCCCTGCGAGCCTAGACTGGATGTGGCATTACAAGTGGAGGAGCATGGTGGCTTCTTGTCTCCTCAGACGGATTTATCACTTCATTATTTGGATCTTTCAATAATAAGCCAAAAATGACAATGAAGCTCAAGACCAACCAAGCTGGAGAGTTTTACGGGGATTAAAAACAAAAAGCAAAGAAACTCCTTGCTGGTTGAATTTATTTATCAGCTTTTTTAGGTAGGGGGAGCTGTAAAACTCTTAGCAAGCAGGTACAAACGAGGACACAGGCTTAAATCTGAGTCCAAGTGAGCCAGGAGGAGAAGGGGGGTCCGTCCTCCTGATGCTGCCAGAAAGGAAGAAAGGAGCAGAGTTTACTGGAGGGCGTTTATAACTGCTCTGAGAACCAATTGTGATTTTTCCAAGCCAGCACTGCTCCCCCCGCCAAGTCATAGTGGTGCCTGCATTGCTGGATTACAGAAGCACAGCTGAAAAATCAGTGTTTATTTTTCTCAGTTTTCTAGAGGACAACTGCCTGAGCAAGGCAGTTGAGGGTGGGGAGATGCAATTCCCTAAGCAAAATGAAAATTTAAACCAATTAAAGCAGAAACAGAAGAGACTAATACGAGCTAGCAAGCGACCATCCAAGAAAAGCTCGGAGACGTTTTCCCCTGCTACTCTCCCCCCGGGCAGACACCCACCTTGCAGAGCCACGACTTGTCACCGCTCTCCCACCTCTGCTGCCACTCTGGGCCACGTCCTTCCTCTGCCATCCCCAACCTCAGGTTCCAAATCTTCCCTCGCGAGAGCCTCATAAGCATAAAAACATCTCGGCCAGCTTCTTGTTTTATGCATGAGCGAAACCTTTGGGAAACAGGAGGAGATATTTCAGCGTGCTGTGTAAGCTGAGGGCACTCTCAGGGACATTTTCCAGCTCACCCCAGTGCTGTGGTCCTCCATCCCTCCAGCAGCCACTGGGCTGCAGAAAGCTGTCTGGAGACCAGGCCCCAGGAGAGCTGGTCCTCCAGTAACTCTCACCAGGGCAATCTCCAGCAAGGGGGTGAGGGCACAGATGTGCAAGGCACTTCCACAGATGGACACAGACTGTGGTTTTCCCATCATGGCCTGTGCTTAAATGCAGCCACCTGCTTCTTTCAGCCGTGCCAGGCACACCCTGCCTCTGCTCTCAACTCTCCTGGGTCAGGCTGTCATGGAAATCAACCTCACTCTAAAATTTCAGTTTTGTTTCAGCCCTCAGAGCAGTCTGTCCTGGCAGCTCCTCTGTCTTCCCAGTTTGTGGTTCCCATTAACCCCATCTGGGTCTTTGCAGACTCTCATGGCAGGGGTAGAAGCCTGTCCCTCCCCACTGGAGGCCTCAACTTCCACTGCTGCAGCAAGAAATATTGAGCAAGATGTGGTGGGCAGCAGCAAGCTGGGCTCTCTGCTTTGGCCTCCAATGCCACAAGCTCTGGGACTATCCTGTTGGCTTACATCACCAAGGACTTTCATTAGAAGTGTTACTGGGCCTCACGAACAGCCCTTCCTCTGAGAGCCATACCTGCTGAAAATGGAGGTCAGAGAAGACCTTAGAATGAATCCTCAAGGGTTGTTAGTGACAATGCTGAGTTTTCAGATCAATTTTTATGTTCCCTAAGCTGATGTGCCCAATCTGCTGTCCCGGGTTGGGCTAGTGACACTTCCAGTGGTGCTTTTGCAAGTACCAACATATGCTTGTGTTCTGGAAAACCAGATCACTGGCTGCTAGTTACAAGGATTCAATAATGATTTGTGTAGCTTCATTTTTTTTTTATGCTGAGAGGTACTAGTAGAGACCACTAGTAGATTCTTCTCCAGCCTCCCTGGTTGGTCAGGAATTGGGTGAAGACTTCCAGTGTTTTTGACAATTTCATTCCACAGATAATCTTGATTTGTAACTACACATTCCGCAGTAGGGACGGTCATTTAATGCAGTGGTGAACAGCAGTTATCACCCAACCCTTCTTCCAGAGCAGAACAAAACAAATAAAACAAATTAAAGCTCCTGCAGCCTGGGTTACAGCTGCTTGGCACAAGCTCCTTCAGTGGACCGTGAAACAAAGGAGGACATAAGAACTCCCTTTCCGAGGATCATATGCACAGGGGTCTGCTCCAGCCTGCCTTTTTCTTCCTCATTAACCCTCATCCTAATAGAAATTTTTCCAGAACATCTTCTACTCTAGGCCCTCAGCCAGTCACACCACCAACAACCGTGTTCACACAGCACTTACATTCACCAGTTTCCACTCAAAATGAGTAAAATTTATAATCCAAACCCCAGACATGCAAACGTTCGCGGAGCACCAGGAGAGTCACATCACAGAACATCTGCTTTTGTTAAGATGGTAAAACACATATTAAAAGTACATATATTTTTTAAAAAGCGTTTTTGTTCTGTACATTGGTCCTGCAGGTGGGGAAATGGCTCACATGAGAGCAATGTGCCTTTGACTCACAGGGCATGTGGCTGGAAACACAGAGAGGGATGCAGACCAATGCCAGCAGCAAGGTGGAGGCTCGTTCTGGGGAAGGCACCCCCTTGCCTGAGCTGTACCTCACTGCCATAGATGAAAAATGCTGCTTTTGTGGCCCTGGTGAATTACAAACACAATCAGCAGCTGCAGAGTTTGCTCTGCACTTCACCAGGGACTTGTTCAATGCTAATGCATGCAGCAGGCAGGGAGCAGAATTAACTCAAACGAGGGTCTCCCCAAGGCCTGACTTTATAAAGTCATTTTCCAGTTTCTCTGCCAGAGGTGGCTGCTGACTTTAGTGACAGTGATTTACAAATAGGTGGAAGCAGCCAGACCTTTGAAGCCTGTTGATCATTATAGCCTGCCTGGTAAAGATGGAGGTTTTTCTTTTCCTTACTGTTTGGCTGTACTATTGCTCTGTTTTTTGTCTGGTGGGAAAGCCATCCCACTGAAGCCGATTCGTGACCCCCAGCTTTCAGTTTGGCCCTTCCCAGCTGGCTCACACTTTGTCCAAAGATAGTCACTGGGTTCTTCTGGGAAGGTCTATGGTTCCTGGGACCACAGAGAGGGCTGCTGCACCCAGAAGGGCAAAGGCTGTTTTGACTGCATCAGCGAGGGAAGAATCCTTCAACCTCAACCAGTTTCCCCTTCTGCTGGGTTCATACAGCCAGCCTGAAAAATACTGGCTGCACATTGAAAGATCTCCTGTCCAAAATTCCCAATATGTCCTTCCTTAGGGTGTTGGTCTCTTCTCCCGAGTAGCAAGTGTTAAANTCAATGATCTTAAGGATCTCTTCTAACCAAAATGATTCTACGGTTAGGGACATTGGAACTAGATTAACTTTAAGGTCCCTTCCAACCCAAACCATTCTATGCTTTTCTCTCTCTCTACACTCCAACAGAAAAAAACAAGAGCTGTGTTAGCTTCAGGGAACTGTGCTTTATCCCTCAGCCCAAAATCATCAGTGCAGTCACTGTGTACAGAAATCCACCGTACAATGCATGAAGAGCTTGTTCCATACTTCTGCTGGCTGAAATAATCCATATCAGCCTAGAATTTAACCTAACCCACCTTGAAGACTCTGAGGAATGAATGGATGGATGGAAATGTCATCTGGGAGTTGTATTTCCTCAGCAGCCAGTTCCTCTTGAGAGGAATTGCTCTGTTCAGCTCCAGATGAGAGATGAAACCTCATCACCTCTTGCAGACATTGAAGTGCAAAGCAGTGACCTGGCACAAAAGCTCATTGGAAAAAGCTCCCTCAAAGAGCAATGTGAAATGCAGCTGCAGAGGGTGTTTGTGCAACTCTTGGTGCCATCACAGGGCAGTAGCACTTCTGAGATGGTGCTCCCTGTAGTAAGATGAGACCCAGCCATGGTGGGGTTGCTGTCACCTGAGAGAAGAGAAACACCAAAATCCACGTCGTTCTAAAAGTCAAGCAGCTAAAGCACCATGCAGCTCATGCAGGAAGATGGTTCTGTCAGCCAGGATTGTGTCAGAGCATCCTATATTATATATCTGACACAGCCTGGAGTGGCTGCCATGAAGACACCCCCACTGTCCACCTACATCTCAGGATGTAAGTAGTAGCACTGCCTATTTTTGTAGCAGTAGTATTGAATTTGTGACAGTAGAGTAATAAATTTCCTGTTCTGGTCTTCCAGACTGCACAAACTGTTAGAAACTGTTTAAACACCCTGTCTTATCTCTCACGCTGTGGGTCTGCTCCAACTTTCAGAGTAAATGACACAGAGCCAAGAAATGGAGCAGACCCCTACAGAAGGGTCTGAATGAAGCTCATCTCCCACAAAGACAGGAACCACAGAGACAGCTTCATCCAAAGTGTCATTGCCAAAAAAAACCCCCACCAACCTTCCTAGCTTTGGCTGGCAATGGATATGCATTAGCTTTGCTGCTTATCAATTGGAGATTACAAGATTCATTTGACTCAGCAAGTGTGAGCAGGAAAACCCCTGAGATTTCCCCGTTATTAATAAAGCCTCAGACTTAGCTAGAAGTGTTAAGTCTTTGTTACTTATTAGAGCTGGTGCAGAAACGGAAAATTTTTCTTAAGCTTTTGCAGAAGAGCACAAACCCAACACATGACATATTTGGCTATAAGAAACATATACCCCCCACTGTAAAATCTGGAGGAAAACAAACACATTAAGGTAACCAGGTGGAAAAAGCACTCTAAACCTATTGTTTTCATGAGGCCAGCAAGAGTCCAACTGTCCTTAAGTCTCCTGCACCTCTGTTCAAATTGGGTGAAACCGGTCGTCTGACTTGGATGCTATTTCAGGCAGGGAATGATTGACAGAGATAGATGGATACTACCATAACAAATTTTGTTGACTTAGCCAGGCAGGCAAAGAATTAGTTAATTTTCTTGAGTTTTAATTTTAATATTTTAAAAATTGAGAAATCTTTATCTTTATTTGCCAATAAAATATCAGTTTGTTGGGACTTCTGCATAACTTCCTTCTGGCGGCCTAGTGCCCTGTGTGGAGCAGCAATACACAAAGCAGTCTCAAGACCAAACAAAAGCCTAAATAAGAATGTGGAAAGAGACCTGCTTGTTATCTTTCAGGAGATAAGCGGCAAGAGGAAGCCAAGACCATTCTTGCCAACAAAGGTATTTAAGCAATTGCCTGTTCAAGTAATCTTTTGCAGGACAATTCTTACTCCTGAGGAGGTGCAGAAAGATGTGGTGGGACCACATCAGCCTGGCTCTGAACTGGTGATGCTCAGAAAGTGTACCAGCGCTTGCTTAGTGGGAAGATCCATGGGGAGAAGCCTTTTCCCAGCAGACGGACTTCAGCTGAGGCCATCTAGAATAGCAGCAAGCATGACAGACAAGCAGATAAGAAATCTGTTGAAATTCAGGATGGGGAGAAGACTGGGAGAAATTTGGGGGATTCCCAGTAAACGCTGCCTGCTGCAATTTGGTGAGATGCTTTGTAAATTAATTCAGCTGCGGGACAGAGCTTTGGGCAGCAGAGATGTGTGCTCGGCTCCAGGGTAGGTGTAAGATAGAGTGTCTGTCAGTGGATTGCCAAAATCAGGGGAGACAAGATGGCCCAAAGGTGCTCCTGTGACCCAAAGACAACTGTCATCTGCACATCTGAGGGCTCCAGCCCTGAAATTAATCAATATCTGAAGCATGATTACATTAAGAAATCCAGGAGAATTAAACCTCCAAAGCCTCATCACTCCATCCAGGGACGAACTGTGTAGTCAGGAGCCCAGAGGGGTCTCTGACCAAATGCACCATGTAAGATACAGTCAAACACCAGCTAGTGTTGGTTGTAGGTTGATCTCTACTGTGGGAATATCTAAACACTCTGCATAGAATATACTGCTCAAGGTTAGCCTTAAAGTAGCCAGGGCCAAGTTCAGCAACATTAAATTCTCAATGGATTAAGGCCGTTGGCAGCTCTTGGCACATTCAAGCGAGCAACACGGTAGCTGTGATGTGGGTGCACCACAGATCTGTAGCCAGAGATCTCCAAGTAAGTAAATATCCCTTTCCCTTCCCTCACTCAGTACCCATTTCACAACTCTGGTATGTGCTCTCCAGAATGACAGGAAGGGAGGAATTACACAGCATTGATTTGTCCCTGCTTGCTTGGCTTTGTGATTCACACCCAGTCACCAGCTTGGTCGATGAAGCAAAAAGCCATTGACAAGCAGATAATAGGGGAAGTCAGTGAGATGTTTGCAGCCCGGGGTGTGCCATCTCCCCAGCGTGTGCTGCTGGCTCTGCTGAGCCGATCCATGACGAGCCCCTCCCTGCTGCACTGCTTGCTGCTGGGCCACTTCTCTCCCAGAAACTCAGGATCCTGATACTTTCTGAGCAATCAGAACACGAGAAAAAAAAATGCCTACTTGGGCACACCTCAGGGTATTCCCAGGTTTCTATTATAGAGTCCATGGTTGCGTAATAGGCTTTCCTGATTATTTTAATTTCTATGTCTCCAGAACTTCTCAATAAAAGAACAGATTGACATATTCAGTCACTATAATGCTGCCCTCAAGCATATCAACTGCTTCCTCCTTATTTGATGCCATCTGCAAATTTCAAGCAAGTATTCCATTCCCTCCATGTCATTAAAGGTATTTAGCAGAACAGGTCCCAGGATAGACCTTTGAAGTACTCTGCTTGTTGCTAGTCTCCAGGTAGAGTCCAGTTCCTCAAACTCATGTCCAGGAGTCCCTCCCCATAAGGGCAGAGGCTCTGTCTCCAGAAGAGACAGTAAGATGCAGTAAAGAATGTGACTCTATCCTCAAATGGAAGCAACCCTGCCTTTCCCATTACCACGTTTATTATAGAAGGGCTCAGATGTGCCCCTGACATTGGAGGTGTTAGCAAGACAACACTAAGCATTTTTACTTCTTGCTTGCTTGAGCCAGATGCAGCAAAGAGTACTCAAGTCCTTAGCTGTATGGGCAGAATAATTTTTCTGTATCTACAGGGTCATTTAGGTGAACTTCAGGCACCTTCTTCAGGGTTTTGGTGCATTTCCAGGCTTGAAAGATGTGCACATTTCCTTTTCTGAGGTGAGATGTACATTCGTCACGCATTTTTCATAAAAATCTATCTATATTCATTAATTGGATGATGTGTCCTAGTTGCTGACAAGAGCTCAAGGGATCTGGCAAAGACTCTGAAGTTTTTGGTTCCTCCCCTAACTCAGCAATGGCTGGGAGAGGAAAGCAGTGGATAGCATGAAATGGTTTGTCTCTTGTTACCTATTTATAATAAATATCCTTCCTATGAGAAATAAGAGCCTAGATGGTCCATAAGAGGCCAACCCTCACATCTCATGAGATAAGAGGCCCCTGCCACAGCAGGGCTGGTAAACATGATAAGCCATATCCTATTTATTCTGCAACAAAAAGAGGTTATCAGCTGTCCAGAAATCAAAGCATTTTAGCATGTGGCTGAAAACCAGTATTTATAATATCCCAAAATAGATTTCCTTGGGCAGTGGCTGCAAGCGGCTACCTCCACCCAGCTAATCAGACTAATGGATAAGCATCTAGTCAAGGAGGGAGATCTGGAAAGTTAGTTAGAAAGTAGGAGGTGTGGCTGGTTCCACTTTTTTTTCTGCCTTTCTCTAGACAAAAACCTTATTTCACTCAACAAAACACTCTTTGTCTTTACAAGAGATGTGAAGCACTTTCAAGGATTAAAAACACACTCCATGCATAGACATACATTATTTCGTTCAAGTTTTCCTTCTTGTTTTGCACACCCAGCAGAAGACTTCTGCGTGCAGTGACAGCCACATGCTGCTGCAGTTTTGCAGCCATCCACTTGCTCCCAGTCATCAGGGAGAAGCAAAAGCAGGGTTGTTCCTTTCAGGAAGATGAGCTGAGAGCCAAGGTGGATCACACAGCTGTTGGAGCAAGACCAGCCAGGACCTAGGCCCACATTACCCAAGCAAGGTAGGCAGGACAGACACAGAGAGGGTGGCCAGGTCCAACCAAGAGTCTAAATTGTAAGGCAATACCTACAGTGACAAGGCAATGCCAAGGTCAAGCTGGGAAGTTGGAGTCGGGAGCACCAGGTGGGTCCATAGTGACCAGGCAGAAGGAAGGTCAACCCAGGAGGTCAGTCTGCAGGTTGAGGTCTGGATCTCGGGATCCATGGCCAGACACAACCTGGAAGACCAGCACTCCTCCAGCTCAGGGAGAAAGCAAAAACCTGGGGCCAAGCTTAAATAGCTCCCTGGGCCCATGTGTGTGGGTGGAGGCCCCAGGTGGTGCTGCTGAGAGCTATCAAAGCTTGCTGGTGGCCCCAGGGCTGTTCTGTTCGACAGCAGTGTTTTCACTGTGGCTTTGCTGGATGTTTCAACTGGTGAGGCACAAACAAACAAGCCAAGGTGATCAACTGGAATAATCTCCCAACATCTGCTTGTTTGCGTGTGTGTGTCAGCAAAACTCAAACCCCATCTTCCTTCTGATTTGACAAGTCCTTGATACAGTGGCAGCATGAGAAAAAATCTAGATCAGTTAAGCAATCAGGAAGTGTGAGGCTGTGAACAGCTGGGCTTCCTGAGACCTGGGGAGGATGAGTCGATGCTGCTCATGTCACAGGGCTGCTGCTTGGCTGCAGGCTCCTCACCTGTGAGAAAATAATGGCTTTTTACCTAATCATTGCTTTATGCCCAGGGAGCAAGGAGATTGCAACCAGACAGCGTGAGAGGAGTGGGGGCCCCATGGGATGGATGTGCCAGTGACTTTGTGCATCCTCATCGCAAAGCTTCCCAGATGCGGTTTGCATCAGGGCCAGCCTGTCCCGGCCATTAGCAGGTTAGATGGGATGAGTGCCTTTGCCATCATTATCAAGGGTGGCTTCAGTACCACCAGTTTCCATGTGCCCTAGAGAAATGGTGAGAGAGGACCCATGCCCAAACCTCAGTGCCTGGAACTGGACTGCAGCCTCACTGCAGCCCAGGCGATGCTCATTTTGGATGGTCCCAGTATCTCCCGGCTCCTGTTAGAGGCTTAGTCCCCAAAGCAGCTAAATCAGGACAGCAGAACATGTAGACTGATGGTAACCCCAACCCTGCCTCCTAGGAAAACCCTGCCGAGAGCATCTCCTGGTGTGGGTGAGGTCAACCATGCAGAGATACCCATGTGGGCAAAGCCTGAAGGGACCCTGAGGTCAAAGCCAGACACACGCCCCAGTTCATCCCATCCCAGTAAACATCTCCAGCAGAGCCCGAGCAAGTCGTATTTCTGCTCTCGGCATTTCCCTCTGTGGCCGGCACAGCAATACCTGCGGATGCAGGGTCTGGAATAAGAGGTTTCTGGCACGGGCTGTGGATGCTGAGTTATTCATGAGCAAAGCCCAGAGCCTCAGTCCTGCTGACTTGAATGGGAATTTTGCCTACGGCATGACTGTGGGCATCGGTTCACAGGCTGGGAGGCAGGTACAGAATGCTACACAACGGGGGATCATATTGACACTTCATTACTAACTACAGTTTATTAATAAAAGGCAGAGTTCACAGGCTGCTTCTGCCAGCATTATTCATTCACACATGCTCAGAGATCCACCTCGGAGATGGCAGAGGTATTCACATACTCACTGTGGGGAGATGTGGAGGAGCATTAATATTCTCCCCCTGCCTTCTCATCCTTGCTGCGGCACTTGGACCAGTCTCCAGACTAGAGATGGGGCGGAAAGCGAGGGACGCCTGTGTGATGCTCGTCCTTCTGTCCTCTCTGGCCACCGCAGAGAGCTCTGGCCCCAGAGCTCCAGCCGCTGCTGGGAGCTGCTTGTCTCACGCTTTTGCAAGCACAAAATCCAAGGTGGCAGCTTGGCACGCAGCAGCAGGAGGGAACAATCTCCCACCCTCCCGCCTTCCAGAAGGCCTGAAGAGCCATCGCAGCTGTGCCCTTGGTCCTTCTGCTCATGCCTGTAATGCCCTAAATAGGTTACTTCTACTAGCCCAAAGCCAAATATTGGCCTTCAGGATGCCTGCGCCTCTTACTGTAGCCCTTGCTGTGGGATGTCAAAGGCCTGATCTGGGTCCAGTCCAAGGAGATCTGGTTATCTATGTCTGGAGCTCTTTCAAAACACAATCGGTGCTTGATTTTCCAAGATGTTGTTTGCCTCAAAGAGTCATGAGGTCTTGCTGTTACTTGGCAATAATTGCTTTTTGTGCCCAGAAATCAATTTTTCTGAGAAACGTCACTGAAATTCACACATCTTTGGCACAGGGCGTAACAGCAGTATCGTGGCCAGAGGTGACACCACACATGAGCCGATCATGCTGGAGATGTGATGAGTGGCAGAAGAGGTCCTAGACCGAATTCCTGAGGCACTCTGGAGCGGTGTGGTGCTGACCAGACTTGCAGGGGAAAGCACAAGTTTGGCTGGGACCAGCAAGCAAAAGTCTCAAGATGGTTTTATTCTGACTGTGCACCATAGCTCTGCCCATGGGATCAGCTCCCGTCCCTGCTGGGTGGGAGTGGAGAAACGTGCAGGTGCTATTTATGTCTTCAGAAGCAGTTAGATTAAACCAAGAGAAGAAATGTGCTGTGGAAGCCTCTCTCTTCTTCATACACTATTTAGGAAGCTAGAACTGCAAAGTATTACCTTCTTTCTTTTCTCCAGCTGCTTTGCTCCTGGGAGAAAACGCATGGGGAGCACCATAGTGAGCATGTTGAAGTACCTGTAGCGTCCTGGGTCAACACAGCCCCTGTTTGTTGGGGGTGCCAGGACACTTTGCAGCTCCCATGGGGCCCCCAGAGTAAAAGCTGGAAGGATTTGTGTCTTAGAGTGCACTGTTTTGTCCAGGGTCCAGACATTGTGCTAAGCCCAGGCACAGCAGCATCTGGGTGACGCACAACAGCTTTTACAATGAGTCCTCACACAAGCTTTTTTTTTTTTTTTGTTCACCAGAAAGCAAGGTCTCTACATTTTCTGAAAATCAGGCACCTGTAAGTATCCCACATTGGACCCCTGAAAATGCAGCTCTGGAAATCCCCAGCCCATCTGAAAACCATGGCCCTGTACTTCGCTCTACCTATGCTTTTGGGCCAGATCCCGCTGATATCTCCCCCAGCACCAGCCCTGTGTTTCCCCAGTGATGCTTGGCTCGAGACTGGGGTGAGAGCTGGTTTTGCTGCAAGGAGGGAAACTGCTCATTTCTGTTTGCATATATTAATCAGGTGATGAGCTGCACTGCTCTTTCCCTTTTTTTTCTGTATTTCCCTGCTGCTCCCCAGCTAAAGTAGGAAGCTGTCTCCTTTGATTATATGTATCCTCTTTATTTGGGTCTGAGATCATGATTTAAGCAATCGTTTGCTCAAAGCCATCTCTGTCTCATTTTCCTTTCGCCCATGGGTTGTGGTCAGTGTCTAAAGGCCAGAGAGACCTTCCACCCCCCTGTGCTCCGCACTGCGAATGCTCAGCAGGGCGTCAATTAGCGTGAATCCTTAAGTTCAAAAGCATAATATCAACACAATTTCCCAAGTGATGCCTTTTCCGGAGGTTTGGTTTCAAAGGCATTCCTCTGCGGTCAGAAGAAATACTATAAAAACATGAAACGCTTCTTGTTTGTGAATGCTTGAGTCCCATTTGTGAGCATTTCTCTGTGCCTTCCTTGTCACGAGGTCTCCAGGGAGTTGGTGGAAACATGAAAAAAGAGCAGCAAGCGTCTCTGACAGCCGTGGCCCCAACAATGGTGGTGTTTTTTTTCAACATTTTGTTTGTTTGTTTTTAATGCTTCTACTCATAAATTTTGCTAGTATTGGATGGGGCTCCTAGCTCTGCTTGTATTATTTTGTCCCACAACACTGTGCTGACCACTGTGCTGGGTGTGGGCTCCTGATGCTGCTTGCGTGGTGCTTTCCTCAGTTGCATGGCTTCATTTGCCCCAGCCCACACTTCCATGGTCTTTTCCATATGGGAAATAGGCTGATCTCTCTCCTCAGCCAGGCCCATTTACTATCCGTGTTCCCACCCATCCTCTCAAAAATGAGACTCTTGCATCATCTTGTGTCCCCGTGGGGAGGCCGCTGCTGTCTGTTGGAGCCCCAGTATTCCCCAGTGCCTTGTGCAGGTCCTCCCACTATCCTGAGCATTACAGACTTGAGCAGTTTCCAATGCACTGAAGACATCAGTAATATTTACAGTGAACGATTTCCCACGTGTGGTTTGTGAAGATTAATGACACTGATGTTTCCCTGCTCTGTGTGAGTGTTGTTGAAGGGCACCTGTGGACTGAGCCGATGAAGGCAGTTTAATGCCATGAATTACCTCTCTCCAGATGAAGTTTCCAGCTGGGCTGAACGTCCCCCTTGCCTGGCAGTTCGTTGTGCCCTTTCCACACTACGGCTTTGCCCAAGACCTCCTGGTGGTGAGAACCCACCAAGCCCAAGTGCTTGCGCCAGCTCCACTGCCCTGGGTGGTGTCATGGTTCAGGCTGCCCCATTGCTGCCCTGTGCCCCCGGACACCCCACAGCAGGGGCCCGTCCTCTCCAGGTACCCCCCACCTGTCTGCCATCGGGGAATCTGCAATTGCACCTGCTGAGATCATCCATGTCCGTCCTCTGGAAGCTCAGGTTTGTCCCCACCTCAAACAGCTATTTCTCTGTCTGGGTCGCTCCTGCAGAAAAGCCACTTCTTCTACAAAAACCCCTCTGTGTCTTTTTCCCATGTGCCCAAAGATTTCTCTGTGGGGCTCCTCTTTCGTTCCTCCTTCCACCATCTGCTCTGTCCCTTTGTCATTGAGTCTTCCTGCCAGAAAGCTGAAAGCAGACCCAGGGCTTTTGGCTCCCGAGCACTTTCCTGGCGCACTCGGGGTTTCTCTTAGCACAGCCTTTGTTCAGGACTTGAGGTCAGAGATTTTCCAATTCAGCATTTTCCAAAGAGTCTCAGAGTTTGTTTTGCAAAGAGTTTTGATAATTCCCCTTTGATCCTAAAAAAAAGCCCCAACAAAACAATAAAAATATCATAATTTCTCTGGAGACAGAAATTCCCCCTTCTACCAGTTCTTGGGTCCAGTGGTTTCAGGGCTAATACAGAGCTTGGTGGGTTTATTTCAGGAAACACCTGACTCCTGGTCTCAGTTTTCCTGCCAAGCCTGCAGTTCTTTATTGCTTTTGTCTGCATTTTGGTTTCTCTGGATAATGGGGTGACCTGTCACCTTGGGAGGTTGCCACTGAGGCCTGGGTTACTTTATGTGTTCTTCTCTCATTAACATCTGTGCACAGCTGAAGCCTGAAGTCAAAGCAGTAACCCCAGTCTTGTGCCCAAGTGATTGAATACAGAAATCAGAGGTACAAACGAGAATAAATCCTGCCATTCTTAATAAATACATAGAGTTATAATAAAGTCTAGTAGCACTTTAAATGGCTAAAAGCAAGTGTTTCATATAGGACTAAATTCTCCATGTGATCTCTTTAGTACTTTCTGCAGGTCATTCATCTCTGGAAACTGGCATTGTCCCTCACCCTCCAGCAAACACTAAGCTTGAGGCAAAACATTCTGGTCATGAAATTTCGAAAGAAATTTTTGTCTGTCTTAAAAAAAAGAAAATATTCAAGAAAATATATGCATAGATCCTGCATTTTTATAAAATTTGGATATTACTATTTGACATATTTGACAGTGTCCTTTTAAGGCATTTCAGGAAGATTTTGAGGCTCTGTTAACTCACCACCATACGACTTACTGCAACTAAGAACTTTTCCCCAAGAAAACGGTATAAATAGAAACAGAAGCCAAACCACACTGCCTTCACTTGGAGTGATTATCATGATCTACTGACCCACGAAGTAAATATTGATTGAGGTGAAACCATGGCCAATATTTACTTGTAAGAGAAATAAATTTGTTTCCAGCAAACAAGAAGTTGATATACACGTGGTTTGTGACCTGATTCCCTACCAGCACATCCTGCCCTGGCTTGCGGTCTGATGTGAGGACCGGCAGGCAGATGTAAAAGAGCCTTTCCAGACCACCAAATCCTTTTCTGCTGATACAGGCTTGAATTCTGCAGAGCTTTCCCCAACATCCGCTCAATTTATCTGTGCATCCCTCCCTCTTCTGGATGGTTTCACCATGGCTGACTGCTGGGAGTTGAGTCCATAAACCATCTCCTCAATCTGAGGCACTGGTGGCCAGCAGAGCTGATTTCATGGGTTTGTTCACATCTTGCCATGGCTGCTTCAGTAAACCAAGGGCCACCACCAGCTCACGGCAGGATGCACGAAGCCCCAGGGTGAGCAGACGCTCTCCTCACTCATCAGATTGATGGTCAGTCCGTACATCTCAGACTGTTTTCTTTCTTCACGTCTTACTTGGTAGGGCTTTCAAAGAGCAGTGTTCAAAAATATATAAGAAGGAGTTCCAAGGCACGAAACGTGCAGAGAAGATAAAACCCCAAATCCATCTGACTGCAGTAACCCTCTGCTTGGAAAACACACACAGTGACTCCAGAGTTATTTGAGTCCAAATGTGCACTTGGCACAGGAGATACTCATCATGCCCTTGTTTCCTGCAAGGATCAAGCTGTCATGCCCAGGACACCCATTTCAGTGCAGTTTCTGTCCATAGTAAGGTTTTGAGGTCGATTTTGTGACTCCAGCACTGAGGCCGGGGCTGCTGCTAACATCTGGAAGAGAAGGGACTGAGAGCTCTGGTTCATGGGTCTTGAGCTGGGCTTAGGGAATGCTCCTTCCCCAGAAGAGAGGTCGAAGGTGCAACCGCCTCTCCATGCTGCCAGTGACGGTCACATCACTGTGGTGAGCTGACAAGCAGACGCAAGGGCACAAGGAAGCGCTAGAGCTCTTGGTTCACCACCTTTTTGTTCGTGCACTGGGTGTTTCTCTGCTTGTCGACCAGGCTCAAAGCCAGGAAGGACATCTGAATGTGGCCTGGGCTGTAGGACATTCAGCCGGACCATGTCTGACCCATCCAAAAGTATGAAAACCCTGAAAACTTCATATGGTGTTAAACTATTTTTTTTTGGGGGGTGTGTGTCTACAAGAGTACCTAGCATTAAGCTGGAGGTGTACGAGGTGGGTAATGTGAGGATGGGTGTGCTGGGTGCTCAGCGCGACCTCGTGCCCTGTTCTATATCCCAGCTACCCAAGTCCTCCTGCAGAAACCCCCTGAAGTCCCAGTTTTCTCACAGAACAGAAGAAACTAGGCCAGTTCTCCACCCTGAGACGAGTTTTCCTTACAGTCCTTGAATTGTCCCTTGATTCCAGTTGCTTACTTGAAAAAATTGAATTAACATTCCCTTTACAAAAAAAAGGGGAAAAAAAGTGCTGTTCAATGATAACAACCCCATTGTGCTCAACACTGAAATGTCAGCTGGCAACAAATGTATTGCCGTAAATACTCTTTATTAACAGGGGAGACATTTAATGTCTCTCACACACTGTGCTTCTCTGTGCCAGTTGTTAAAATGTTAAAGGGACAATGCTCTTCGGATTGATGGGATCCCTTTATTTTAAAGCCTCCTTTCAAGAGGCATGGTTTGATTTCATAGTATTTGATGGATTCATGAAACAAGTGATGCAAGAGGGTCTGAGTTCCCATACAAACCTTGCCAGCCCCTCTGCACACACCAGGTACCTCCTCCCTCCCTCACCAGGCTCTGCATTTTTAATCTGAATTTACAGGCAGGCCGGTCTGCTGAGATTTACGAGATCCCGCCTTTCTCCTGGCTGCTCAGTGAAGAAAATGCCGGCATAATAAATTTTTAACACTCCCTTTCAAGCTCTAATGACCACTGCTAGGGCTGCACGGGGACACTCTGATGGGCAAACCCGAAAGCTTTGCTGCTTTTCACTCGTCTTTCTTCGGAGACCCCGGGAGCAGGCCCATGGGCCATAGCCAGGGGCAGTGACCATGAGAAGGGAGCGTAAAGCCCCGGGAGGACAGTGCTGGGAGATGTGTGTCTCTAAGTGGCCCTTAAGCAGGACCTTAGAGCAGGTCCCTGTCTGTCTGCTCTGCAGAGGCAGGAAGGTATTTTTATTGGGATATTACAAACAAACTCCTGGTAGAAAGGGGATTTTGCTCCCGTAGATCGTACAGTGGATGATTGTTTATGAAGCTATATGCGATGGATAGATAGGTACTGCCATGGTGTGGGTGAGGAGGGTGTCCCTTAAGTACCATCACCCTCTGGTGTGTGGGAACCTCATTGCAACACCCATTGTGGGGTCACCTTCCCTCCCCTGGAAGGAGAAACCTGCTGTCCAAAGAAGGACTTGGATGTTCAAGAAGACACCCAGCCCCGAAAGTGCATTTCATTTTTAATCTCTTTTGCCTTGGCTCCAAACATAATTACTCTTGACTTCCCAACTTGTCTGTGGTTTTCTCAGGTTAAAGCAATTCCCTCTTATAACCTTGCAGGTTGGCCAGAAATCCATCGAAAATACTTTTATGTGTTTTGGAAGAGCTCTTGTCACCAGAGGAAAAGTACCAAATGCTGCTGAGAGCCCTTCTCCACTGCAGCCCCACCTACACACATCTGCTTTTTATGTGCATTAAACTCTGCCCCTATAATACCTGCCAGCAAGATTGTGTCTGGCTTTTATAGAAGCCATTATCAGCGTGTGAGAAATATGCAGTAAATTTTAGCTATAAATCTTTCTCTGGGGTGCTTGGAGCGTCCCTGCACCACTGCCAGCATTGACTTTGTGCAGGGGGTTTCACGCTCTTGCATTTTCCCCCCTCATTGCCGGCTGTGATGGTCCAGACGCAGACCCCAGCTCTACTGCCTGTAATTTTACCTTTGTTTCTGCCACAACAGCTGCCGGGGAGGGAACTGGCAGCTTCCAGACCGCTTTTTCCCGCTGGTCCTCAGCCTGGCTGCTCTTCCTCTTGGTCCTGCTCTGTAGAGCTGGTCCTTCCCCATGAGAGCATCAGGACCCGCCTGCCCTAGGGAGATTTCTCCTCCTGCCTCTGCTTGACTTCACCTTCCTCCTGCACATCGATCAATACAATACAATACAATACAGTACAATACAATACAATTAAATGGTATTCCTTGAAAATAGACCAGACAGTTTCAGAACAAATATGAGGCCTTGGTACTTATTTTAAAAGTGTTCTTTAAGCTTCAATGATTGTTTGCTGCTACTCTTATCTACAGTCATGCTGAATAAAGCTATAGCTAAAAGGAAAGTTAACGTGTTAACGAGGTGTTAAAGTCTACATCTTATTATTTGCAGTCTTTCAGAGAAAGCAAAAGTAACTACAAATAGCGCTATGCCAGAAACTGGTTTCTTGGCCAACAGTGTTGCTTCAGCATGCAATGAACAGTTTGATTCAAAAGCGGCTACAGTTGTTGATGACAAGAGGCTTTGTCTTGGAATATGGCACGTCTTTGGGTGAAAACAAGTTTGAATGTTAAATATTTTCTGGCACTTTGGAGTTACTGTTGCTCTTCCCATTTTCTTTAGGTCAACGTACAGTTCATGGCAATACTGTACAGGTCTAAAATGTCTCGCAGTGCTGCTGGCATTAAGGTACGTGGGGAGCTCAGAAAATTCACTAGAGGAGCAAAGGAGACAGCAAATCCTTCGGGGAAGGCCAGGCGATGCCCCAGGAGAGCTGGCAGAGGGACGGGACCTGCTGGAGAAGCTCATCCGCAGGGCTGGGGCAGGAGCTCGTCCAGCACCAAACCCTCTCCTCCACAAAGCTCCTCACTTCTTTGACGAGCTTCTTTGCACCAAAGTGACTTGCAGGGTGATGTTTGGCACTTCAGGTTATGCTGCTGTAAAATGGGAGCAGAGTACAAGGTGAATCAGGAGTGTCTGTAAGTGAAGTCCCCTTGGTGGAAAGTGTTAAACAGAAGCGATCAGCACCATTTGGACATGGGCATTTCCAAAGTATCGCTCTGATGCCAAGGCACGAGACACTGTAAATAGCAATGAAGACATCCAAGGCAAGAGAGGGATACAGGCAGAACTCATCAGAGAAAAAGAGAATAAGAGGTATGCTGGTCACCTTGAAAAACCCAAATTGTTTCATTTTGATAACACCAACTATTTTGTTTCAGGTAAGGATGGTAAAGAGTAAGGTAAAGGTAAAGATGCTTCACTCCAGGAAGGGTGAAGCTTTATAAAAGCTGCAAACCAGCTGTGTTATATATTACCGTATCTGTATCTTAATGTTGCATTAAGCTACATGTATATAATAATAAATATTAAACCTCATGTATCATCACAGCATCAAACTTCAAGTAAATTAAATAGAAAAATAAGGTCTAAACAAAAATTATTTGATTTGGCACCAGCAATCCAGAATGGGAGTGGCGGAAGACTTGCTTTGATTTTCGTCCCTCTCAGTGGATTTCCGCAAGATGTTTTAATCTTTCCTGCCTCTCCAGCAGAAAACCCTTCTGCTGAAAACTTCTTGGCAAGGTTTTTTGAGGACCAAGTAGTTGCTCAATAAATGCTTTCTCGTCTACTGAGCAAGTTTTATTTAATTACACAGCAGCTACAGCGTGTGGCTTTTCCTGCATTTTAAACAGCAAGTGGGTCCCACTGCACCACCTCATTGAAATTTTCTTTTTTTTTTTTCTTTTTTTTTTTTNTTTTTTTTTTTTCTTTTTTTTGTGGGCAATACATAATCGCTGTGAAATTACACAGCATCAGCTAGTGGAATAATGAGGCTTAACTAGCAGCCAGGATCTTTGTCAGTCCTCAGCAATGTGTCCATTACCATGTCCGTGGCCAAGGCTGCTTTGCTCTGCAGGGCCTTTGCCTGCAGAGGTGGGACAGGGACTCTCCAGGAGTTGTCACAAGCAATGTCCCCAGAGGAAACGTTGGGATGAGGCTCCAAGGCTGAGCACCAGCCGTGCCTCCGTGTTGCACCAGTGCGTCACGCTCTGGTGATGCTTGTTCTGTGGGGAAATGGCGAGAGCGGAGAACAGCAAGAATAAGAGATGAGAATAAAACCCTCCGTAGAAACAGATGAAAGCATTTGCCTTGGCCTAGTGAGGCGAGTCCCGGGAGATCAAAGCTGTTTATGTCTAATAAGAGAGCATGGAAAAAGCATTAAACAAACAGCTTAATTTCCCTGCAGTGTTTAGACTGACACTGCCAGTAACTAATGGTGGTTAGTTATAGGCTATAATAAGTTTTCCTTATGTAGGCAAAGTCCCATTGGGTTTTCTGGGTGTTAATATAATAGGAACTAAGTGATTTAGACTCTGTCAAGCAGAAGATGATATCTCTCTTTCCTTTCTACTTATGAGACCCATCCATCATTCCTGAAGGCAGGCTGCCCGCAGCAGCGAGGAACCCTGCTCCTGCCTGCGAGGTGCCCACGGTATCGAAAGCAAAGGGAACTTCATGCATGGGAAGGGAGAGAAATTTTTATTCCCCTTCCACCTCCTGGTCCCACTTTGGCCAAGCCCAGGATCCCCATCAAGCTCTTCCGTCCCCTTGAGGACTCTCTTACAGCCTCAGCTCTGCCCGCCCATGTCACCCACCAGCGGGACAAATCTGTGCTTTTCCTTTTAATACAAGATTCTTCTCTGACTGATTTATAGTTTCTGGAAAGTTCGTTGATCCTGATTTTAATCTCCTAGTGCTTGGAAAATAGATGTAGATCATAATAATTGCAGAAGAGGAAAAAACCAAGTTTCTCTGACATAACTCAGGCTGCAACGTTCCTTTAGTAGAACATTAGGATCATTATATCAATTAAATCACTGTATGCATTAAACCAGAGCAGGTTTCTTTTCTCCTTGATGGCTGCACAAGGAACTATTTTGATCAGATACTTGGTTTTTCGAAATGAAAATAAGCAGTTTCAAGTTTCCCGAGTCCTAAACATTACAGGTGCCCCTTTTAAAACATGCCTGCTGTGGTTGTGGCTCAGGCAGCACTGCTGGGGAGAGCATCAATGGTGGCTTTTCAATACCTTTGGGATGCGAAAAAGATCGGAGGAGTTGCTGGCGTGAACTCACTTACGGTACTTACGGTCATTCAAGTGTTTGCAATCACATTTGCCCATCACTGTCTCCTGGTTGCACTAGGCAGCTCATTCCATTATAACCATCTCTGCAGGCAATACATACAAATTATTACATACTCTGTGTGTATGAGGCTTTTTGGGAAGCCTGGGAAGACTCCTACACCCGACTGCTGTGAAAAAGGGTGAAAGATGTGCCTACACTTCTGACACAGCCTGGAAAACCTCTGCAATCCTTTTGCAAAGCCAAGTGCTCCGCTGCAACATCTTCTGAAGGGCATTCCAGAGACTGCTGTGCTGAAAAGAACCTAATTCTTTACTTGTGAGTCTCTCTATCACCTGCAAGCAAGTTGCTCGTGCAGCTGAATTCCCTTCCCAAACCTGGGAGGGCACCACTGTCTTGGGCTAATGCCAGCCTGCCTGGGGAAAGCATCTTGAGGAGGGGTCTGAGGGGGGTAAAATGCTGCAAACTAGAAATTGCTCTCCCTGAGCCCCACTCCAACCTTTTACTGAAATGTGTTGATTTTCCTGCTGGCAGCAGGAGCTTTCTGAACCCAAAGAAAGAGGCAGAGTGAGTTCATAAGCAGTCCTACAACGAAGATCTCCTTGCAAGATAAGAGCAAAGGAGAGAGTGCAGGCACTTGGGTCAGATGCAGGGTGTCTGATGGCAACCTTTAGAAACAGAGATTTTTATGCAGGAGGGTGCTTCTGGAAGGCTACTTACTTCTGCCTTTTGCATCTATGTATGTGCCTTTGTTTCCCCTTTCTGGATCTGCTCCTGGCTTTACAGCTAGTTTAAAATAAAAATATAATCCATTTACAATCCTCCCTTGCGGCCATTAAGCACTCGTCTGAGAAAGGCTATTATCTCCGCTCAGCTGGCAGAGGATTCAGAGGCTTTAACTCCTGCGTGGCTGTGCAGGCAGGACCATCCCACTTACCAGGCTGTTGGGGATGGGGGAAGCCCGTGCCTGGCTTTGCTGCCTTTTTGTGCAGCCAAGAGCTGCGAGACCTCGGGGTCTTCTCCTGTCTCCTCCTCCAGGCTTCGTCCCATTGCTGCCACGAGCGAGGGGCTGCAAATCTGCAATGGCCCAGGGTGGAAGCTGTGGGGGCTGCTTGCCTTCTGCACCAGGGAGTTGTGGTCCCTGCGTGGCCAAGAAAGAAGCAAAGAAGTGCGTTTCGTTGTGCAGGGAACATCTCCAGCCATAAAACCAGGGCTGCTAAAGGGAGCAGAGGAGCCAGCCCATGGTGGCTGGCGGGGGGGTCTTGCCCTGAGACGGCAAACTGGGGGGCAGAGCTCAAGGCTCAGACCTACTGCTGCCCTGCCTGGCTTAGAGCAAGGAGCTTAACCTTGATGATTTCATCCTGTAAACAGCAATAACACATCCCTTGTGTCTCATGTCGCTGTGCCCAGGGGCAGGGCTATCCCTTGTGCCGTGGTGTGCAGAAACTCATCCTGCAAGGTTACTACTGGAAATTCCATGTTTCTCCTCCACGGGGGGAAAAAAAGTTTTTGTTTGCTCCAGATTGGAAAGAGAACTCCACATTTTGCATTTTCCTGCTTGTGAAATTTCTGCCAATTGCCAATACTACACAACCAAATGAGACAACCACTTATTTCACCATCACGTGCCCATGAAATATTTCAATTCCTTTAACTCAGCATCATTGGCAGGAGACCTGAGCTACTGGGACGTTTTGGACCAGCTTTGAATTTGCAGGTAGTGCCAGAGGAAAGCAGCCGAAGCCGTGCCTGGCTGGGCTTCTCCCTGCTTGAAAAGCAAAAGCCCTTCCAGCTTTGCTGGTGGGATGCGAGTCTGAAGAGGGACTTTCCCTGCAAACATGTCCCAACCTGCCTCGAGTGAAATGACACTCAGATCGTTATAGTTTTCTTTGTTGGACAACTCCTGATCATTATTATTTGGGCCCTGCTCACCAGGTTTTAAATTATTCCATCTCAACTAGCTGATGGCATTTGTTACATGTCATGCAATGTTCCTGGTAATTAATTGGTATTTAATTAATTAAGGGATAATGGCATTCAATTAAGGGATGCTTGCGGAACACTGTCACCGGGTAATTAATGGCTTCCTGCTGCTCAAGCAAAGCCGCGGCATTTGTGGAAAATAAATAGAGAGGAGAAGCTGAGATGTTTATTCCCTCGGCAGGAGACAGTGCTGCATCCCAGTGATCCCTGGTTCTCCTGCACCGTTACCAAGATGGGGAGAACGTCCAAGGCTGCAGGCGGGAAGCGTTGCATGACCTTGCAGCAGTCGGGCACCCGCTCACACGCATCCAGCTGGCAGCAAACAGGCCGTGCAATCAGTGGTGAGGAGGATAACTGCACCAACAGCGAGCGCCTGACGTTTCCAGCATCACACAGCAGGTCAGCTGCAGAAACAAGACCTGGTTTCCAGACCTCGTGCCCCGGGGCTCTGCTCAGGGTGAGCCAGGCTCTGCCCCCTGGCATGTGTGAACTCGAAATTGTTCTCACTGATGTCAAGGACCAAACTACCTGTGAGAAAATGGGCCTTATGTTCTATCAACTTTGGAGGAGAGCAAAGGAAAAACAGGAGTTTCCTGGGACGTGAGGAAAACGAAAACAGATTCCCTGAATCAAACAGAACAGAACACCACTTTGAACAAAGAAGGACAAATATTGAAGGATAAACAGGAATGACTCACTTTACCAGCTGTTCCTGGCTGTCTAGCAATGCTCTCTGATGTCGAATGAACCCTGTGTGTGATGGGTGTAAATATTTCAGGCACCTCTGGCAGGACTCAGAGGGTTTGAGCTCCTCTGATCCCTGTGCGAGGGACCAGCCCGGGGCCGGGCCTCCTGCTGCTGCTGGGAGCACAGGACCATCCAGGAAGGGTGATAACCACATCTGCCACCATGGCTCCTGGTCTCCCTGGCTTCTCCAGCCACCCTTTAAACATGTGCCACTCAGCTCTGCTCTCAGACTTTGGGAATGGGGTTATTTCTAGGTAGAACGATCCCTGGGCACTAAGCACTCTTGTTTTCCTCTTCCAGAGCAGTGGTGAACACATACAACCCAACATAACCCCTCAGAGCAGATGTGCTTCAAAGCTGCTGGTTCCCTCCTGTCCCACAGTGCTTCCCCGGGTAGCTCTGCCAGCAGCCAAGCAGCAGGTATTAATGGTATGGGTATTAATGATACGGGTATTAATGGTACAGGTATTAATGGTACAGGAGGCTCCGCTCCTCTGCCACACAAATGCATAAAGCACATCTCAGCAAGGATGTTTGTGTGGCCTGCATTAGCATATTCTTTTCATTCCTGATCCCACCAGACTCAAGAGAAGGAGATATTGCAGCCTAGGAAAAGAAGCAGGGAAAAATTACACCACATAATATTTAAGGTGATGCTGGTGTAGGCAGCAAACTCCTTTATTTATCAGTGAACCTTAACCCAGAAGTCCACACTGGAGTGTTTCCAGTGCTTTGGGGCTCAAGCTTCTGCCTCTCCAGCATGTAACTGGTGGAGGGATAAAGATCCTGATCACAGCTCAGGGCAGCCAGTGTGCAGGGGTGTCTTCCCATTAATTTGTGCACAATTTGGTCCATCCCTGGGGATGCAGAGAGGATCAAACATGGGCTGGAGCACCCAGAGCCGGGATGGACAGCCCTTCAATGCTATTCAATGAGATGCAATGTGAAACATTGCCAAAGACTGCAGTGCTTTTGTTCCCCGGCAGCTTGCAACAGGTTTTCCCTAAAAAGCCCTCAGCCGTTTTTGTTCCAAAATCACACTTCCAGCTGAGAACTGCAGAACAATTAAGGGGGGGGGAATGCAAATTGGCTTTTCATAGTTTGATTGCTGATGCCTTTTCTGAAGGAATGGCTTGCTGGATCTAATTGTTTAGCCCAGGAATTTAATGATGCTATTAATAATTAGCTGTTCCTTACACTTTACACTGGCTCCTTAAACACATCAAATTTTCGTTATTTCCTGTCACTCTTGTACAACCATTTTTTTTCCTTCCTAATTCCTTCTCGTATTTCAGCCTTATTTGGGTAGAATTAGCATGATATGCAAAATACAGAAAGCTATCGCTGGCTGGCACCTCTGTTCCTACAGCAGGCTTAAGCTGTGACAGGTCCTTTCTAAGTGCACATCAGCAAGCGGCAGCTTTTCCAGGGAAGGGGTGAAGATGCTGAGCTAAACAGCACATCAGTGACCTACGGTCTTTTCCAGTGGTGTCATGCAATAGGACAAAAATGCATGAAAACTCCCGGGCAGAGGAAGGTCATGGAAATTTCTGCTGTGAAGTTGTAACCCTCAAAACCATCAATGTTAATGATTTATTTGATGTTCTGAGTGTGTCGGGAACATGTGTTTCTGAGTACATGTGTGTATCCATGCCAGCGTGTGTGAGATGTTCGTGTGGTCACCGATCTCTCAAAGCTCCTCAGCGTTTTTGTCACTTTGCAGGTGAGACCTGTTTTTTCCCAGTGTAGGTGTATGGGACGAACACAGTAGGGTACATGCAGTTTCCTGAGACCTTTGGGATGGAAGTTTATGTGGAAATGTAAACTCTAATTACAGCTCCTGTGAGCTTCAATTTCTAATTAATTGCAGATTAAGTTAAAAATAGAGCCGGTTATGTAAAATATAACTCGAAAGCCCTGGACTACCTGGTTACACAATACCCAACAATGAATGATCTCTGCCAATGCCTCATTAGGGGTGAAAATGCTCCAGGTGTGATTTTTGAAAAACATGCAGAGCAAAACGAATTGGAAATGGCTCCTTCTCCTGCTGTGACCCACTCTTCACCCCCATGTGCATCCTCATGCCAGGCTGGGTTTTATCCTGTGCTCCACCCCCAGGGAAGGAGCTCCCCAGACGTCCCATCTGCAGTAAGCAGAAAACTCACAAGTTGGTACCTGGTCACTACCTGCAAGGCTGGAGGTCCAAAATGTTTTTAAAAATCAGTTCCCCTGAAAGGCAAACCCCACCTCAGGGCTAAGGACACAGGTTTTCCCTCCCAGTGGTTCAAGCAGTGCTGGTGGTTCATCATCGCTGTTTTCATCAAGGCTGCTGTTGCTCTGCAGCCTGACAAACCGCTCCACAGCTCCTCTCCAGAGGTCATTAGTGTTGGCTGGCTCCCAGTTTAAGAGCAGTTCATTTATCTTCTATGTGCATGCACAACTGGCTGGCTCTAAGATGAGCAAATTCTTTCACTGGTTAGTGTTTACAATCAGAGGAGCAACTTGCAGGCATGATGGGTGCCAGCAAAGAGCACCAGGAAGGATGCAGAAGGACCTCCAAGGGCTTCTGGTTGGGAACAAGCCTCCCCTTCCTTCCCAAAAGCCAGTCTGCCCCTGCCATAGGAGAATCAGGTTTGGGGCAGGGCTGCCGCTTTTCTAACTGGAGGCTGATCAGAGCAAGTGGAAGAGCCTGGCTGGAGCGTGCTGCTCAGTGGGAGAAGCTATGATCTCCAAGGCTCAAGTCTCAGGGAAAATAGGCTGAGATGGGAACTTCCTTCAGTTGCCAGATCAGCTGCAGGGATGCTTGGCAGCTGGTTTTAGCACCAGCAATGTCTTCTGCAGCTCTTTCTATGGAAGCACCTCCAGCGCAGCCATGGACAGGCTCCAGATCTGATGGCCTTTGGCTCAGCCGCTTCCCATGACGCTCTTGCTCTTACAAGCTCCATGTCTGTCTGTCTCCTGGGAACTGAAAGGCCTGTGCAGGGGATGATGTGGTTCCTCCTGCTTTGTGGAGCCTTTTGCTGGCTGCCAGCTTTTCCCTGGTGTTATCTTGTGCTGCTCCGGCTCTTCATGTTCCTGTAAACACTTCCCCAGCATGGCTGCATATAAAAGGAAGAAGAATGTGGATCTGACCTCTCCATCCACTCCCCAAGGGGCCAAGCAATTCCTCTCTCCTGGCAGAGCCTCACCACAGCAAACCCTTAGCAGGTTTTTTGTTTCATTTGTTTTCATTTAAGCGGAAAAAAAAAAAGGTTATTTGCCATCTGAGGAGCTGCTTGGAGATCACAGTCAGAGCATGAGGTAGTTTCTCTGGGATATGCTGGGATTTCCCTGAACTGTCGCAGGAGCCATAGCCAGGTGAGGAAAGCTGCTGTCTGCAGAGCAATGGACTTCTGTGACCTGCTGGGGGACAAAGCAGGTGCTGCAGTGGTGGGATGCAGGATGGCGGGGACAGTCTCTTGGGGCTCCCATGGATGACATGGAACAGTCTGAGGAGCATGGTTACAGCTCAGGTCAGCCAAGGTCTGTACTCTGCTATTTACCTTCCTTGCTTCTGCCAGGACCTTGAAAACCACTGTCTGTCGTTGCTGAGACCAAAGCTACCATTGACTATCACAGCCCCAGCTGGGTCTTCTCCATTATCCAGCTGTGCATCCCCCAGTAGGCCTATCCAGCACCTCCATCATGAAGTTTTCCATGAAACACCCCAGGGACCATTTGCATCCTGACCTGTTGTCCTTCCCGCAGGTATGAGGGAGGCTGAAGTCTGCCATAAGATCGGTTTCTCACTCAGAGGCTTCCTCGAGTTGTTTAAAGACTTCGTGCCCTTCCTCACCCTGATGGGATGGTCTGCAACTTGCCCCCACCCCAAAGTCACCCTCCTACCTCCTCCTCTGATCGTCACCCACAGGTGATCACCCAGAGAGCGACTCGTCCTGTGGAGGAGCCCCATAAGTCTGAGCTGCTCCCATTCTCCTTTCAAGGTGGGGCTCCTTGGTCATCAGGGGCAATGTTGGCTGGCTTGGCCACAGCTTCCTGGGGCAGCACCCTCCTCTCACTGGCTTGTTTCTGGCCGCAGGCCCAAACGCAATGTTGGGCAGCGTTCAAGTGTTTGTGTAAGAACAGGAAAATATCTGCAAAACATCATGACCTCTCATGAAAAGAAGGTTTTGCTGAATCCAGTTGCAAACATTACAGATGGACGAGTTTTGGCAAGAACATAGGGAAGCCAGATATACAACTTCCATTAATTTTAGAAAAACTGAATGTTTAAAGCACTTGTACAGTTTCGAACAGCTAAGTTCAAACATCTGCACCAAAGAGACGAAGAGACTGGAATTAATTTTTGACATCAACTATATTTTATTACTTGAAACACCAGGAAGATTCATTCTCATAGATGTGGGAACTTTGGCTGCGTGGTACCTCTGGTCCTGAACATTCACCCTAGGCCTCCTTCCTTTTTCTATGCCCCTCCACCTGTGATTATGCCACTTAGGACATCATACATCCTTCCCAACGGACATCATACACCCTTCCTGATGGCCACAGTAAGGAGTACTCTGTTGGGGGTACAGACTTGTAACCCTTTTGACTGCTGGGCGGGCTTAATGAGCAACCTACACTCCTCTTTTTGGGACGTGGGTAGTGTATGCCACCTGCTACCCAGAGGATATTGATGGAGACACTCAAAGCACTGGAGGACATCCTCCCCTGGGGTGGGGGACGGGGTGTCCCCTCACAGCTGGTATTTCTTCAGCAGATCGCTCTGCCACTGCCGCTTCTTGTTGGGAAAGGCAACGGGGATCTTGATCTTGCGGAACTCCTCGATGCATTTCCCCAGCTCGGACTCCAGCGCCCGTCTCTCCTCGCTCACCGCCGCGGCGGGGCTGACCTCCACCCCGTTCTCCTTCACCGCTGCCTGCTCGCTGTTTCTCCTCTGCCCTGTTTGCTTCACCTCCTCCAGCTTCTTCAGGGACTTGGAGAAGTCCAGGGTGTTGGGGCGGGCTGGACACTCCTCAGGGGCTTCTGGCCATGGCAAGGAGTCGGTGGGGCTGGGATCCCTGGCCTCTGACCGGGGGTCTCTGCCTGGCAGGGTCTCATCCATGTCCGGAGCCGGCCTGGGCTCACTGCAGCTGTTTGTGCCGGAGGTTGCCAAGTTGTCCCCACTGGTGGGGCTGGCTGGGTCCTGCCTTGTCTCGTAGCTTTGATTTGGCTCCTCTGGGTCACCGTGGGCTGGGGAAGGAAAGCAGAGAGCAGTGTGAGGAGCGGGAGCTTGCACGAGCCCCTGGTGACCCGCTGGACTGTGAGCAAGGCTGGGGTGCAGCCAGGCTGGGGGTGCGGGTTGCTCGGCTCAGTTGGGCACAGGGCAATCCCAGCGGGGTCCCTGTGGGGTGCCCAGCTGGGCAGGGAAAGCCACCTTGGTGAGCCCTTCTCCAAGCCTCGGGTTGGCTGAGCCCTGGGCGCAGCCCCAGGTGGGGTTGGGTGGTCCTGGAAAGCTGATGGGCTTCCCGTGGTCTGTGGTTTGGTCTGCAGTGGTGCCAGAATAGTCCAGACAAGAAACCTGAGATGCAAGGAGGCCTGAGATGGAAGAAGCAATCGCTCAGCCTCCTGCAGACCTCGGGCAGGGCTTGCACACGCTTTTGTTTGTTAACAACAGTGGAAAACAAGCAGTGACTCTGCATGGGCAACAGCCACTCTGTCTCAATTACCAGCTGCCAGGGAAAAATCAGTCAGTGAGAAAAGTGAATGGGAACTGCTAGGAAAGCATGGAGCAGAAGGCCTCCCTGCTCCCCTCCTCAAGTTTGCAAAGACGTGTATTTACAGCTAAGCCTGGACAAGTGTTTGCTGATACCCATGTCTGGTGTGGACAGGAAGGTGAGAGGGGTCTTCACCCAGTCCAGCAGATCTGTGCCACACATCCCTCCTCAAGGCACGCTGTCACCTCTGGTGCTGTCCCGACAGCCACGACCAAAGCTGGTTTTGGGATGAAACACCTGAGTGATGCAGAGGAAGCTGGAGATGGGTGTGTGGGGCTCTGGGGGTGCCATGGGCATGGGACAGGCTCGGTGGTGGGACAGCAGAAGTGTCCTCACGTGTCTGAGGGCTCTCAGCACATGGTGGGTTCAGGTCTGTGCTTGCCAGACCCTGCTCCACAGCTGCCAGAGACATTCTCACAATTTGGCTGCTTTAGCAGGGATTTGTTTTGAAAGTGTATTTTTTTTTTTTTCCCCTAAAAGTTCCTGTTTTTCTAAATATCCTTGGCAGCAACATGGGCCTTCCTGCTCTTTAAAAGCTTTGGGAAGGGAGGCGTGTTTCTTGTCATTGTTTTCATTTGCACAGCTGTTTTTTCCTTGGATCAGACACTCGGAGACTTTATTCCCATCACCACAAGATTGGTTATTCTGAGTGGTAGTATTAACCTGGTAGTGGTTTTCATTGTTTCCTCTCAAGGCACTTCAAAAAACGTTTGTTGTACAGCTCTAATCAGATCATTGCCTCCCATTTGGCGCTCTGTAGTTTCCAGCCCTTCACCTATACCCACCTCTGTACTGATGGGGCTGTACATTTGCCCTTGCATTAGAAACTCTCCGGTCATCACAGCAAATGTGAATTGCAAAAATGCTGTTACGTGGGGTTTTATAGGGAGCGATTGCCATTGGGCCATGAATTCTCCTCACCCCTTTCCCCTCCTCACGTTGTAGTTTTCTATGTAGGACTTTGCACACGGGAGCACGCGGGACTGAGCAGACACCATGAGTAACCAACATTATAGGCAGCTGATAAGTATTGCCCAGTAATGCGCCTGACCAAAGATGAACAGCATTTAGTGCTGCAACATCTGCCCTGGCCAGATGTGCTCCAGTCTTTGCTATTAACACGTGAAAGCAATAAAAAGGGAGTTTGAATCTTGATCAAAAGTATAGATCTACTATAGGAAAAGCAGCAGTCTGGGAGAGGCCATCCTGGTGACACCCCCTTTGCTTCTCCTGGGGTTTTTCCCTGTCCCTTTTCTCTCTTGTTCTTCTCCTTTTTTGATCCTTTAAGGCACTTTTCGCTATCAGAGCTGATGCATGGCCTCAGCGGTGGCTCCACGAGCAGCTCTCCGGGTGGGAATTCTGCACAGGGGACCTGATGCAGGGAGGACCCCAGAGCAGCTGAGGGTGGCTTCAGGGTGCACCCACCACACCCCCGTGCAAAGCCACTGCTCCCTTTCTCAAAACTGAAGAGCTCTGAAAACAAAGATTTTTCTCTAAAATGTCTGAATTCCTGACCTGCTGGGATTTTTTTTAAAGTACATCTGCTAGCAGACGTATAAAACAGAGTAAAAGGTATTTCTATTTTAAATTCCTCATCCTACACTTTGCCCCCATGGAAGCAGAAAATGTCAAGGTGGATTTTCATCTTCCCTGAAAACTTTTTTTGTAGGGATAGAGGTGGTTTTTGGCCTTTTTTCCCCCCTCTTCCTTTTTTTTTTTTTTTTTTTTTTTTTATTTTTTTTTTTTTTTTTTTTTTTGACATTTACTTGAAGATTTCCAGCACTGAAATTACTAGAGGTGGAAAGCACGAATGTCATCCATCACAGCAGAAACCTTGAAGGCTGGATTTTCTTCGGCAAATCTCTCCAGGAAGTTACAAGGATGTATCTTTGCCCCGAATTCTCTGAGTGGTGGAATAAAGTCTCTAAGTTCTTACACTGCTTTAATCATCTTATCTGTGAGGCTCACAGCTGCACTTGTGAAATGGGGAGCTGAGGCATGGGGAACATAAGCTGATGCACCCAAATTCGTATAAGAGGCCTATGGCTTAGCTGGAGACTGAATTCAAATCTCTTCAGTTCTTCCCTAGCATCTTAACTCCTACACCATTCAGTGACTGTAGCTGGCTTGGTATAGCATTTTTTTTTTCTAAAGCTTTCGACACATTTTACATCGCATTATTCACATTTCAGGCACAGAGAAGTGAAATAACTTGTTATGGTCACCAGGCTGAAACAAATCCAAGTGTCCTCGGTGCTGCTCCTGCACCAGACCATGCTGATTTCCTTTGTGCGGTCTGGCCAGGCTACAAACCCGCAACCTCCACACTCGTGCAATCCCTCTGCTCCTGCTATGTTCCCATTGTATTATCTATAACATCTGGGTCTGCCGAGCTTGGGGAGAGCAGCACAATGGTGTAGACCTCCACTGAAAAATCCCTTTCTAGAGCAGAGGTTTGCCATGGCATTATTTCTTTGCTTTGGAACTGCCGAGCAGGTGATCTTCAGGTCATTCCTGTGCTTCTGCAGTGCGTGGTCCCCTGTGTCAGTGCACAACTTGGTCCAGATCTTTTGCAGGTACCAGCTGAGTAATTCTGCTAATTTAGGTATGATGAGGCCGTTTAGGCCATCTCTAGGTAGCCAGGGGACTCCGCATAACGGAGCTAGTGACTCTTAATGACTTGTCTTCGGAAATACTCATTAATTGGCCATAACAATTTACTTACGTTTGCTCTATCTCATTCACCAAGGGCATGTTATCTCAGCGTATTCTGGCTGGTTCTCAGACTAACATCTGTAGAAATGATCCTGCACTCCCTGAGAAATGCAGACCTCAGCAGGTATTTATTTTATCCCCATACGGTGCTGAAACACGTGATTGCTCTTGGCCAAGCATCAGAGCCCACAAGTTCACCTGCACGGGCACATGTGTTTCCAAACAGCAAAAGACTGGAGGGGAACCAAAAGCAATGCAAATTTGCAGAAGTTCTGTGAGGAAAGTTGGCTCCACCTTGGAATTTGCAGGATCCAACGACAGGCAGATGGCAAGGGGCGGGTGTTCGTCTTGGCCACTCTTCTACACTGGCCAGATATTCCATGACTGGTGCAAGATACTTAGGTCTAGGGATCTGTGCTTAACCCTGTCTATGAGACCAGAGTTTTTCTGCCCCCAACTAAAAGGCTGGGGTGTGCTATTAGGACAAGTGTGTGCTTTCTTTCTGTGTGCTAGTGATTTCAAGAGTGTGGAGTCCCTTTTGGCTAAAGTCCGACCTAGACCAAACCTGACACTGAATGCTCTGGACTCTGAGGCAGTTTAGGTCTTCCGGGGTATTTCCTTGCCATCGTTCTCTGCAGCTTTGGACAAATAACTTCGTTTTCCCTCTGGCTAAGCTTCCCTCGCTTTTGTGTGTCTTGTCAGTGAGAGCCTCTGTGGGGACAGCCCGTGCCTGGCAATACGGGGGTACAGCTCCTGAGA
This sequence comes from Pampusana beccarii, assembly GCA_013399365.1. Taxonomy (NCBI): domain Eukaryota; kingdom Metazoa; phylum Chordata; class Aves; order Columbiformes; family Columbidae; genus Pampusana; species Pampusana beccarii. Next base: position 25,134 of record VWYH01006554.1, on the reverse strand, counting down.
TGATCCCAGGACACCTCACAACTCTTCCAAGTGCACCTCACAGCTACTGAACTGGGAAAAAAAGGTCTGTTACATAGACTGATTTTCTCATTGTTTTTTAATTTTCTTGGACTTTGCTTCCTCTGTGATGCTTCTGTCTGCTTCAGAGCATCAATTAGATTGCAGAAATGACACTTCTGTGGCAGGCCCATGGTGCTGATAGATGTCCTGCTGGGTGCAATTAACGGGCTCCGGCTCACGATTTGCAGGGAGGAGCACACGCTGTCCCAACCCCTTGCTGCTTTTTTGGATAGCATTTCGTTTTTCCTGAGTGCTTGACAGGGAGATGGACTCACCATGTGCCAGGAGCCCAGGGCCGGGGCTCGCACTGTTGGGTTTGCTTCTTTGCATCAGAGCTTCCAGACAACAAGGGTTGTGGTGAGACCCTGACACACGCATGTGAAGAATGGTTCATTCCTGGGGTGTTTCCCCAGCCAAATGAAGGATCTTCAGCTCAGGCTGCGTTGGCCTCGAAGATTGCTTTTCCTTTCCAACTATTTGCTGCAGAGACCCCAGTTTCTCCCAAACAGAAAAGGAGATTTTGTTCCAAACAAAAGCATTCTTTGGCCCGTGCCAGGCAGCCAAGCAGAGAGCTGGATATCAGAGGGAAACCTGCACCATGGGCAGAACCAAACCTCTGTGCATCTCAGATAATTTCTATGCCTTGGCTTTATTTCAACAACTCTTTTCCTTCCAGTTTTTAAATGAACAAAAAGCACAACAACATATTGCTTGGGGTCAAACAGGAATGTCTCAGTTCCTTTACAAGCTTATTCAACTCCTTTCCAGCCTCTTAAACCTAGGGTGTTGTGGCACAAAGATGAGTAACACTTACAAAATAAGGGCTGGAAGAGCATGTGTATGTTTGTGTACGTGTGTGTGCCTGGAGGAGGGGAGCAGGGACCTAAATGATTCACTTCAACCCAAGTTTTGCTTGCCCCAAAACTGTGTATAGAAAACAGATTTTACTCTTTGTCCAAAATGTTGCTGTTACTTGAAGGCCTGGTACTGATGGGGAGCCTGGAGCGTGTCCAGAAAGCAGGTGGTGATGGAAATAATTGAAGATTTCATACATAAAAGAAACTTCCTTGGGAGGTGCCAGCCAGTGTCTGCCTTGAGTTACGGGATGGTCAGCGGTGGCCAGGCCAGGACAGGCTGGGTGGTCACCACGATGCACAGGGTGTATCTGCAATTTACCCATGCCCAACGCAAAGCAGCCGCTTCTGTGCAAGCTCCTAGACCCCATCAGTCTCAGGTTTATTGAAAAGTCAAGCTGAGCCCGAAAACTGGTGTCTGCTCTCCTCTTTGGCTCTAATTCCCCTTATTTTATCAAAAAAAGGACAAGGCTCAGCATAAATAAATGTCTTTGACCTAATCTGCCCGCAGCAGTAGACTCTCTGTTCCCAAGAGCCTCAGTTACGCCAGTTGTGCCAGCGAAGGTTGTTGCTAAATCTGCAGCATTGGTGACAGTTGTGAATGGATTAACTGCTATGGCAACCCCGGCAGGACCTGGGAGTGCCAGCACCAGGACAGACAAACAGCCTTTGGTTTTCAGCTTCCCTGCTAAAACCCAAGGTCCTTTCCACGCCCTGCGGAGCAATACGTATATACTAATCAGCACAGGCATTGGTTTTGCTTTGCATATTCTAAAAATATCTGTTTAATGGCATTAATCCGGCTGGTGGATAGCACCGGGAGCTTCACGTGCGGTCGTGCCCAGGCGCTTTGCCCTCAGGCCGGGACCCAGGCCCTGCCATGGAGCTCTGGTGATGCCCATGAGCGCTGAGCTGGCTCTCCAGGGACGCCTGGATCCCTTAGCAGAAAATACCAAGCTCAGCAGAAAGCACCAGCTAGGCTGGATATCTGCGATATGCAGGTGCAGAGAGTGGCTTGAGCCCAAAGCTCATTGCTTGGGTGGCAGAACTAGCTTGACTCTCCCTTGCTGCTGTTCTTATAATCAATTCCTTCTCTTGTGACAGGAAAAAAACCTAAACAGCAAGGGGCACCTCCTGAAAAACCCAGCCTTGCAGCCTTGAAAAAATAATCCAGATTTTTTTCCCTGTCATTCAGGTGGTTCTTTGCTGTCAGGAGGAGGCAAGGTAGGTTCAGGAATAATGGATTTCAGTGGGGTTTTTGTTTCGTTTTGGTTTGGTTTGGTTTTTTTCTGAGGGCTGACTGAAGCATGAGGTTCTGCCCTTGGAGGGAAGGCCCAGCTCTCAGAGGTGGAGGAAGGCTGGTCAGTGGTATCAGCTGGTGTTGGTACCATGTGTGCCATGGATGGCTGATGCCCAGCAGCAGCCTTTGGCGGACAGTACTTCTGTTCCTGCATTCCTCCCAGGCCCTCTGTGATAAAGACATTAAGAATAGCTTGGGAAGCATATAAATGTCGGAGATGGGCTAAAAAATGTCACCCTTTTCACCTCCTGTGGTTGTGAAGGTCACAACTTCACCTCTTACATGGATGTTTAGCTTGTGGAACCATGGTACCGGGCAGTATGGCTGCAGTAAACAAAATACCCTCGAGAGCATTCCTCTAAATAAAACAAGCATTTGCTGAGTGCCTGTGAATATACACACACATGGTAGGAACGGGTGCGATGTGGAAACGCCTCCAAACTGCAAGGGGAGAAATGCAGACAGCCCGTGAGCGTGTGCATATGAATGCCGTGTACTTCAGACCTTATTTGCATTTAAATCTGTCTGTCTGCCACGAATCACAGGTGGTTATCTAACTCCAGCCACCTTTTGTTATACGTGACTTCTGTCAGTACCCAGGGTCTGTTTGGAGATGAAACAAACACCACAAAGGGGGTGTTTCTGCAGTTAACTGAGGACCGAGTCCCTGCTGTGATCTAAATCAAGCCCTCACCACTCGCTAAGCCCCTCAGCGAAGGCTGACACGATATCCATCAGCAGGCTAATTGCTGTTCCCAATTTAATCTCCAACTTCCTCGTATTTCCCCTTCCCGGAGCTGGAAGCCTGGACGCTGTGTGCCTGCATGGACCTGGGGCCGTGGCCTTAACCACACAGAGCCTTTCAGCTCCACCCCGGGAAATCGTTTATGTTTCCCAAACATATCCCTTTTGTTGTTGTTTGAGAAGGTTACGAGCTCTGCTGCTGGTTTTAAACAAGGTTTCCTGCGCAGTGTGGGTCTGTGCAGTCCAAATATTCTTTCTCCCTTGTTCATAAGCAGTGGGTATTCAACCAAATGTAATGTCACCGGTTAATTTAGCACCTGCACTAGTCTGTCTCAGTTCTGGCACACCCAGAGAAGGTGGGGGAAGAAGCAGCAAATTTCCTCCCTCCGTGAAGGTCTCCCAACTCTCTCTGCCTTTGCAGGCTCTGGTAGGCAGAAGCTTTGCCTTCCCCCGATGTAGGGATGTCCCAGGTCCTTGTAAAGTCCTTTCTGAGAACAGCGTATGCACGCAATCTGCGGAGGAGTTGCTTTGCAGGAGCTGTGAGACGTCTTCTAAAGCATGGCCAGCTGAGGGGTGGTGAATATGTACAGGATGGACAGCAGTTTTATTGGACCAAGGCTTGGCGTGATCGCTTCATTTGATCACGCTTTTTGAGTGCAATGACTCCAGCTTTATGGCAAGGACGGGAATTGTAACACATTCCATTTTGGCAAAGCAGAACGAATTCAGACTTGAGAGGTCAAATGCTGGTGATGGTGCAGAGCCAGGACGTTGGATGTTGGATGCTGCTGGAACTGAAGCCAATGGAGTGATTCTGATTCACATCAGCAGAACATCTGGCCCAGGGCAGGCGTTTCAATACCATGTGAAGCAAAAGCAGCTTTCACTGGGCACTTCTTATCAAGCCAATCAATACTTGGTAAGACCCACCAGTTTCTTGGCTGTAATTAATCATCAAGACTGTGTATGGCAAATGCTTTTCAAGAGATGCTGCTCTGCCAAGAGGAGCCGCTCCTGCTCAGCCTAAGCTGCCTCCCCAGCTTGGAGGACACAGGGCACAACAGGGCAGCTGAGGAAAAGCCACCCCTGTGCTGAGCCCTTCAGGCTGGAAGAGGCCAGGAAGTTTTTCCAAGGGCATAGACTAATCTTGGGAATGTCTACCTGCAGCAAACAATCCCCAAGCCCCAAATGGATGTTGCAGTGTGAGTTATTGCATCAGTTATTACCACTCCTCTTGGTGCCCTTAAAGAGTTGCCAGGTTTCTCTCACAGCTGAAATATTTCTTAACTTGGCTCTAGCTTCAGCACGTACTTAAAAGAGGGATCAGTTTACTCCTGACAGTCACTGACAGACTTTGAGGGTATGTACTCTTCTTAGGCCTCCTATTTCTATCTGGGGTGAATTTGTCCCCATCACTGGACATGCCCCTGAGCTGGGATGACAGAGTTCTGCCTGCATCCACAGCTTCGAAAAGATTATTGAGGAGATCAATTGCGCAAATGAAAAAAATGAAGCACAGAAATTGTTTGCCATTGATATCTGGGGGAAAAAAATGGATTCTTGGGCTCTCCTAGTCATTGGCTGTAACATCATGAAAGGGCATTAGGTCTTATATGGTTAGAAGACCCAGAAATGAATGTCTACCAGTCAGGATTCTGCTTCACTGGGTTCCCTCTAAATGAGCAAACAAAAACCATGTGAATCCAGCAAAGCAGCAGGTCCCCACACTGGGATTTGTATCTTCGTGTCTCTTGCTAGGAACTTACAACAAATAGGTATTTTTAATTTCTCCAGCATCAGGGAACAGCAGAACTTGTCTTGTAGTTCCTCAGGAGGAGATCAAGGGTGCTCATGTGTGAAAGGACGATTACTGATCACTTGCCATCCTGCTTTCGGAAAGGGCTAAATGCTTGCAACCAGAAGATGCGATTCAGCCCTTACATCTGCTCTCTGCCATGGCATGCATGGTGGGAAACTGAGCTCTGGAAGCAGCTTAGCATGGGAAATTTGTGCATGTGAGAGCCTATAGCACCCCACATCCCACCTTCCCCTGCTGATGGAAAGGTGCTTTATTAGCAGTGCAGAGCCAGTCACAGTTCCTCCAGAAGAGACAGCCCTTACTGTGCCATCTGCCTCTCTCTAACAGGTTCCCCATCCTGGGGTGTCCTCCCTGAGCTACGTGCAAGCCAACTTGCCTTTGACTGCAAGCCTTAGCCCAGCTTGGCGCTGGCATAACTGACATCAGGAGCAAATCAGCTCATTTGGGGTGAAGGAATGGGATGCGACAGGAAGAGGGAGAGACCGTGACATGGGGCTGGCAGGAACACGCACCCCTATCGAGTGCCTGTTGCTAAGGGCAGGAGCATCAAGATGACCAGTGTGCGGCTCTGCATGGTGTGACTGCAGGCACTCGAGACAGCAAACTGGCGTATTTCTCACCTGGAAGTGCTTCTGTTGTGTCTGTCTTGAGGTCCAGGATGGGCTCAGAAGAAGACATCTGTTTTTTCGGGCTGTGCTCCGTTTCTGAAGGCTGGGGAACAGGCAGGTTAAGCCAGGAGCTACCTAAAAAAATCAAAATGCAAAGAAGAAACTTAGAAGGCAAGCGATGCACCAGGAGTGTCAGAAGGGGCCAGGGTGGCATGTGGTGATCACAGTTCACTCCTGGTTGTCCCCAGAGTCTAAAGCACCTCCCAAAGCACCATGCTGGGTGCCCGGGATGTGGAGTGGTCTGGATAACATCTGCTGTGATCCTCCTCAGTGCCTCCCAGATCCATTCTTAAGGTGCTTTTTCAGCTTTGGGCAGTGCCTGTGACCACCTCCCACAGCATCCCACCGTGTATTGCTATTCTTCCTCCTTTTTCTTTGAAGCTCTTCTGCTTCTTCCCTAACCCTTTATATCGCTGGATTTCAAGATATTGCTTCGTATCTACTGACTTCACAAACTGTGGAAATATCAAAGTGTTTATCCTAAACTTAGTGCTCCAGCTCTTCCTTCTTTTTCTTTCCTGACATTTCTATGCAGAGACTTAAATTTGCCATATAGCACAGATATAGCTTTGGACCTAAATGTAGTTCCTGCCCCTACAAGGGATTTTTCCTGTCCATGGCTGAGGCTCAGAGCTGGCTCATCCTGTTGGCATGCAGTGCAGTAAATCCAGGCTGCTTCATCTCCACTTGCTCTGCCCACAACGGTGGCTGCTGCCCCCGCAGAAAGTGCTTGTGTGGGGCAGATCTGCTAGAAATGCCTCCTAGATAGTTTGGGATTGGCATCCCTGGGCTGCTCACATACCTGTCCGGAGGCTGCTGTTGCACTGTGGGTGTGAGGTCAGTGGGACTTGGACCTGTGCATGCACACATGGCCCTGTGCATGGTCCACCATGCACTCTCATCCTCATAGGTCCCCTACAAACATATATAGGACGCAGGAAAAACAGGTTGGATCTGGCAGAAAAAGTGTCAACGGTGTTAGCATCTGTTCCTGCCTGCATCCCACTTCCTGCAGCTGCAGAGGCCAGAGGCACACATGAGTAATCACATTCCTGTCCCTACTTTCTCCCCCGGCTCCCATGTGTCCACATGCTGCATGTGTGACAGACAGACACACCCTTGCTCTGATTTAAATATTTCAGTGATAAATACCCCACAGAAGCGTTCACACACTGCTGTGTACCCAGCACAGGGCACAACACCTCTGCGACCCAGCCAGGTCCCGCAGGTATAGCCACTGTGTCCAGAAATCCCCACCAGTGCTCTTCATCACTCCATTTTCACACACTTTAAGCTGCTGCTCATCTTCAGGGCAGATATCTCCACCCTCCCAAACCCACATGCTGAGAATCACTGTCAAACAGCCGACAACCAGATTTAGACCAGAACATGCGCTTTCCGCTGACCTGAGGTGGTGACTTCATGTGCCCCATTGCAAACAAAGCCTGAGCCCTCCCTTTCCAAAAGCTGGATCACTGCTTGCTCCGTGGACACGACAGCCAAGTGGGGCTTTCTCACTGGACAACCGCCGGGTCTGGCGTGCAGGTAAAACCCTTGAAGCACAAAGCCCTCCACAGGCTGCCCTGCAGCAGCCATCGCTGCTCTTGCAGAGGGAGAAGCAGCGTTTGGCCAAGGTCACCCTGGTTTGGTGTGCAACCAGAGCGTGCTCCGCCTTGGCACGGGAAGCGGTGGAACTGGGTGCCCCAACCTCTGAAGGAGAACCTGGCCACGCTTGACCTCCACGACCCAGCACTCATGGGCCAGGATAAGATGCAGCATCCAGGAGAGGGCAGCAGAATCCTGGCATGCTCCGTGCCTGTTGCCACCCTCATCAATTGTGGTTTCTGAGTGTCAATTCCTGACTCTTTCCTAAGCTGTAAACATGGCCTTCTACTTCCCATAGCAATGATCTTCACCCAGATACTGGCAAAGTCTTTGTGGTCACCGTCGGACTATAAAGGTTTTTATTTAATGTCCCAGAGTAGCTATCTTTTCACCCAGTTAAGCAGAGGGACTGTCTGCAGTCCCAAATTGACATCTGGGGGAGGAAGCCTGAGCCAAATTCAATGCCATGGAGCATCGCAAACCCTTTTGGGAGCTGTGTGGGATGAACAGGGCAGAACTCAGCCACCCAGCAGCTGCGCCGAGTGATCTCCTTTGCTGGCAGACCAGTCCCCTTTTTCCTGAGGTTACAGATGCCCTCGACCGTAGGGCACAGGGGACTGCAGCCACTGCCTCTGATGCTGCAGGGGAACGCGGTTTTGCATTGAGGTCCTGGCACACAGGTGGAGGAGGAAAGAGCTTTTGATGGAGCAAGAGCTGCACCGCTGAGGCTCCATCACTGGATTTTAAGAGCTGAGGTTCCCCAGGTACCTTCCGAACACCTGCCCAGCATCCAGTGCAGCTTCAGCAGGGGCCCCGCCACTGGGTTTCTCCTTCCACGTGCTGTCACGCAGCAGATGAGAGTGGCTGTGCAAACCAGTGCTTATTAAAGATTTAGAAGGCAAGCTGTCAGCACTGCTGCTAAAGATGGGCTTTTCCTCTTATAGCTCTATCCCTCTCTAATACTAATAGGATTGGAACCAGGAGGAGAAACGGTGGCGTGCCGACCAGCTGAGGGTGCGTGTTTTTTCCTTGAAAATGTTTTGCACGCCTTGGGGGATCTTTCTAAGCAGTTTGCTCGTCTTCCAGCACCCTTCCTGGGTTCTTTGGGGTTTTGGGTGAATCCCTCAGGCTCTGCAAAGGGAGATGATGCAGCCTGGGAGCAGAGGCACGGGGGAGAAACCAATCTGTCCTGGGTGCTCCTCCTCCTGACACCTCCGATAAGGGAGATGGAGCCGGCAGAGGGGTCTGTGCTCTGCATCCTCTGCCAGAAGAACCTCATTAACCCCCATTTGCTTCAAAATTACAGCTGGCCAACGGCCTGTGTTTCCATTTCTGCAAGCGTTTTTTGGGATCAGAAGCCTGGATTCGGACCAGGCTGGAACAAACACTCTCTGCGAAGGACAATGCTAAAATCAAAATCCATGCCAGCATCACTTCTTGAATGATGAAACATTCCTTTTTAGTGATGCATCTTATAAAAAATTTCAATAAGGCGTTTTGGCATGATGCATACTGCTTACATGTGCAATTTCCTCCTAAATTTGAGCAAAACTAGACCAATTTTAGGATATAGTTAAGGTTAAATCTATGGTAATAGAGACCTGTTTCATCCCAGTTTTTCTTTCCAGTTCTAATTACTCTCTCGTTCTTCCCTTTGGTTAAATTAATTACGTTTGTGAATCACTCGGATCAATTGATGTTGAAGGACATAGTATAAGTAGTTTGGCTTAATTGCCTGGAGGCAAAGGTGAGGTAGCAAACTCCATGTCTTCTTCGTAATAGTTTATTGCTGTTGTTGTTGGTTTGGTTGGTTTGTTTGTTGTTGTTTTTAATTTATTTTTATTTTTTAAAATTATTATTATTATTTATTTTTTTTTTTTTTTAATTTGCAAGGAGTCAGCAGTGAGGATAACTGGCAAACCCTCAACCTTGTGTCCCTGGAATCAGACTTTGTGTCCTTCAGGGATTCCTCTGCTCTTCACATCCTCCTCCTGGATGGCAGGAATTATCTTATTTCCACTGTCACTCTATGTGCAGAGCAGACAGCAAGCAGACATCGTTATCTCTTTCCAGCAGTCAGACATAGAGAGATGAAGAAATTTGTGGAGAACTAAACCCATCCCACCCCACAAAAGAGACAAAGCCTACAGCCTGAAAAGTCTTCCTCCCACTTCACTGTTCTCCCACCGTTTGCACTTTTTCCTGCTCACAGTTTGAGGCCGAGATATCACTCGCTGGAAAATCTGCCAGAGTCTAATCCAGACCTGGGAAGCCTCCTTTCTGCATTACATGTGCAGTTTTCCCCCTTCCATTTCCTTTCTGGAGCGTTAAGTCCTTTGGGCCATGACTGTTTGTGGTTCTGGACTACGGCCTTTCCCAAAAGCTGAGGAATGTGCAGAATAAAATACGCCTGTGTAGCGCCGGGAGCCACGCACAAGCCGAGCAGTGCAAGAGGAAGGCTGTGCTTTCACTGAGGTACAGCATCGTCCAAACCTCCCTGTTGGCCAGCATCTCCATGCATGCAGATGCTCACTGGAGCATCTTATTAAAAGTCCCCCGCTTTAATGTTGAAGGCTTGGATGAGAGGTGGCTTCCTGCCCTTCGTGCCTCCTCTCCAGCTAACCCAGCCCTGAGCACCTTTTGGAGAGATTAACACTCAGGATTTGAAAAGACTTCCAAGTCCGCACCAAAATGTGTTAGCTCAGCTCCACTTCTGATCTCCAACCCAGTTTATCCAACAAACATAACAGCTTAGATGATATCCTAAGAGTTTGGTGAAGGGACTGAAGCCACCAAGGAGGCTTTCATGGCCAGTGAGACCAACACTGGGCCACCTGGGAGCCGTAAGTAGCACAAAGCCACTACAGAATCTCAAATCCTCTGGATGCCTCCTTGCACAGACAGACCTGAACCCCCATCTTCACCCACACCCTCACCCACTCCCAGGCTTTCCCTGGGACACCCCTTGCCATGTTTTTACCTGGAAGGCTGCAGTGCCTGGACAGCTGCCTGTAGACTTGGCCTCGCACAACAGGACCTAGAAACAAAGGAGAAGGTGTGGGTCTGGCTCTCAGCTTTCTGGTGACCTCTCTTCGCACCAGCACACCCGTTTGGGAGGGATGCAAGGAAAGAAAAAGAGCATTGTGGTCCTGTCCCATGGAAAACTACTTCCGGGGAGTTTCCCTTGGATGTGCCCCATGAAGCCAGGCAGGTTTTGCAGTGCATGACACATGGTCTTCTTTTGAAATGTCCCTGGTAGGTGCCCTGCTGTCTCCTCCAAAGCATCTCATGCCTTTTGGAAGTAGAGAGTAAGCTGACATCCCCCTTAATCCAGGAAAACATTTATCAGCTCAAACTCATCATGCTATTTCAGTTAAAGATGCCCGTGCACTAGCAGGAACCACCCAGTTTTTAAGGGAAGATCTTTTTCAAAGATGTTCCGTGGGTGCAGGGGTCAATGGGCTAACGCAGCCCTTCCCCTGAGATGAGGAAGGCGTCTGAGCAGACCAACGCAGTCCCCTTGCCTTTGGATGTCCCTCTTGGTGTTCTTAAGGGGTTCCCAAGCCTGAGACATCACAAAACCCATGTCCCTACTCATGCTTTTTCCACCCAGAGGAGTGAAGGAACTGCCCTCTTTCTCCTCAGAAGCCTGGAGAATAACCCCTGGTTTTCATCCCTGAAAGCCTGAGATGTAGAAAGGTATAAACAACCTGTTTGCTGCTTGCAGGGGAGGAGGGGAAGGTGTGGAGGACAGCATCAAATGGTTTATTAATTCATTGTTTTTGTTGTGGAAAAATAGTGGGCTGCAACAAGACATCTCTCCCTCTCTGTTTTTAGCTGGTTGCTATTGAAAAGAAATTTTCCCTAGAAACCCATTAATATAACGTGGAGAAGCAGGTTAATATTCCACTTAATTTCAGCATATTGTTTGAAAAGGAGAAAATAGAATATTTTGTTTAAAAGCTGCAGAAGGAAATGCATTTTTCACATGTCAAAAAAAAGGGTTTTTAGCACTATTTCCCATATATTTGATGAATTTGCAATTAGTCTTAATTAACCCCAAACCTGCATTTTTCAGCAAATAAATAGTTCACCTGAGCATGTTTGCAGAGATCCATTTAGGAATTGTAACTACTTCTGTAGGTAGCAAACAAATTGAAATAATAATTAAAAACCGCCTGCATGCTTCTAATACACTGGGAAAAAAAATCCGTTCATCTTATGTTAAGTCAACAGAATAGTGGATAATGGAGAAGAGTTAATACATTTTCCTGAGTGCTTTTTGATAAAGGCCGTCAAAGAGGCTTTTAAGGAAACTCAATTGCCAAAGGGGGATTGTGTAACTTCCACGGTGTATTAAAAGCTTATTAAGAGGCAGAGAAGAAGAAATGGAATCAAGAGTTCATTCTCAACGTATAAATAATATAATAATAGGACATCCCTGAGAGTCCATCTTAGGATGAAAGTCTTTTATTAACAATGCAAGGGGAAAAGGGTGAACAGTCAAGTGGAAAAGATTTTCAGGGAATAGAAAATAATATCAGCTGGCTGAGGTTAGGATAAGCTGCAAGGCGACCTGGTGCAGGTAAGCTAATGAAAAGCCTGCCAGCGGGTTAAATGAAATGGCAAGCAGTGAAAAGCAGTGCACATCAGAAAACGTCGCTTGAAATTTTCCTACAGTGGGTTTTAAATCAGCCTTAGTGACTCAGGAGAGAGAAAAAAAAAAATATATAAGACCCCGTAGTAATGATGTGCAGATGAAGAAATGCTGGCTCAGCAGCCAGAAGCAGTACAAGGAGTCGACTGCATTGGGCAGGGGGATAAGAAATCACAGAAAATATAAAAAATACCTTTAGGGAATTGAGTACTGCTCTAAGTTCACCTAGAGTCCTGGCCACTTCTCCTTAGGACAGAGAGACAGGATTAAAGTCTGCCCAAAGCCATTCAGTGAAACTGCGAAAGGCACAAAGGGAGTTTTACAATGAAGGGGGTGAGATCGGTGTAGTCAAGGCTAAAGAGGAAAGAAATAAGGAGAAAGCTGATGTGAGCGTTGCCCTCATCATCAAAACATGGAATTTTTATGGAAAGCCTCTTTTAAGGTAGCCTCCCTTCCAAAATTACTTTAGATAAGATTGAGCATGATAAGAGACAGAAACCGTGATGCTGCAGGGTATTGGGCATCGCCCACCGGCTGAGGTTAAGGAGAAGTTCTCCCGGAGTGGGGCCATTGGAAACCAGAGCAGGGGTTTCTTCCACCTTGGTCTGAAATCTCTCTGCCAGGCACTGTCAGGGAGCTGGACACACGCTCTGCCCGCTCCTGCCTGGTAAATCCCCACCTCCTGATCCTGTTTTCTAATGTAATAGTTTGCATTTTCACTCTGCCCACGTATCATCTCTAGATGGGCCAGGGCGCTTAATCCCCGTTGGTTTATTCATTATTAGAAAGCTTTTCGGTTTTCCTTTAACCTCATTCGGGTCTGATTTGATTACAGAATACATCTAGTGCTGAGTTCGTATTTCTGAGAAAGGAGTGATAGTGAGATGATGGTCGTGCAGCCTGGAGGGAGATGGGCAGGAGGAGATGCCCGGGGAGGAGAAGGGACAGGTGATGGGTGGAAAAGCTCCAGTGTCACACAGCTGAGCAGCCGAACCCCGCGGTCCAGCCTCTCCTGCCTCTGCCCATCCTCAGAGGCTCGCTCTGCAAGGCATCTTTAGCAGGAGCAGGGTCAAGACTGGGATGTTTTTTACCCCTGTTGTTTGCGGAAGAATTAATCAGAAGATTGCAACCCACCAGGCTTTAAGGTTGGAGCTAAATCCCTATAAATCAGTGTCACTGAGGTCCCATACACCGATTATTTAAATAATGGCTTGATTTTTTATTTTATTTTATTCTAGTCTTCACAAGGAGGAAAAAAAAAAAAAAGCTCTGGATTTTGTTTCAGATCAGATGTAAAATGACGTGAAACACCAAACACAGCTTTGCTCGGTTACATCTCCTTGCCAGCTATGCAGGTAGGCAAGGGCTGGCATGCAGGGACAAGTCAGCCTGGAAAACACATGTGGAATCACCAGGAGGAAAGATGAGGGAGGAGGACAAGCCTGCCGCTGTGTCTTCCTTGTCAAAATTCACATCAAAGCGGATTTCAGCCTTGTTGTGGCAGGTAAAGGACAAAAAGATACTGCTGGCCGTAGAGGGATGTGGTTTTGGGGGCCCTGTGGTGAGCCATTGCTTCTCCTTAGAAATAAGGGTTTAGGTGGAGAAAAACAACAGGTTTTTTTTTTTGTGAAGATGTGAAGGAGAATGTACCTGGCTCAGAAGCAGGGACCCTCCTTCACTGCTCTTTCTCACCACATCCCATGGGCAGGAAAGGCTGGGGCTGACTGCCAGCTGGCCAGCGGTGGGGTTGCAGAAGATGCTGAGTGGAGGGGACATCACCACTGTCACACACAGGGGACATCACCAGTCACACACAGTTCAGTGCTTGCAGACCAGGCTGTGGGTCTTGGGGGCTGGAAATCCAGGACAATCCAGGTCTTCTTGAAGAGCTCATGAGCAGAGGCAACCCCATGAGCACGAGTTGCATGAGTTTGCTGGTAGCACCAAGAGCATCGTTTGAATGCTTTCGGTTGCCTGCTAGAGTCCTCCACCCTTTGTTTATAATATAGCAATGTGTTCAAATTTAGGTGCTGTGCATATGCCACCCCCCAGCTCATTTCCTGTGGGAAGCCAAAAGAGATGTCAGTTCAGATAGGGAAATGGGCTGATGAGAAGACCTGCTAGGCAGCAGCAGCAGGCAGGTGTGCCGATAGGCACTGGCAGAGAAGAGGAAAAGAAGGTAAATGTAATGTAATGTAAACCAGAAGATGTGAGATAAGGCTGAGATGAGACAGAGAGAGCAGCATCCTCTCCCGGGTCACACTCACAGGGCTGCGGGGTGGCCTAACCCAGCAGGGTGGCAGATGCAGGCAAAGAACATCCCTGCGTACACCCATCAGTCCAGAGTCTGGTGAGAAAACATTGGCATTTTAACTGCTGGACTTATTGCTTCTCCTCTGTCAGGACTTATGCACGGCAGGATATTTATTCCAGGGTATGGCTAGATTCAGTGCCAACCCTGGTTAAAATATTGGTGCTGCTTCTTGCCTTGGGACACAAAGGTCTGGCCCCTACTCTTATAGTCAATAATTTCAGGGGTCTGCCCAGGCAATGGGAGTGGGTGGCTGGATTAATCCTCCCTTTCTCAGTCCACAGACGCAGGGTCCTAGGGACTCATCTCCGATGGATGTTTGTCTGACCTTAAATCTTCCAGGAAGGAGACACCAGACCTCCCCCGGAGACCTCGCTGGTGCTGCACGTTACTGCTGTAGCTGATAGAGAGCTTTTCGTGATGTCCAACACAAACATTTGCTACACCCAGTTAAGCGTTTCTGTTCTCATCCTTTCTGCAGCAACTTTACAGTACGACCAATTACCATCCACTTTATAATTAAACTTTGCCTGATGAGGGACTGTTTTCACGTCTTCTACTTTCCAGACTAAACAAACCCAGCTCCTTTAACATTTCCTAATAAGCCGCGGTTACTGAACCTCATCTTATTATTTGTGCTTCTCCTCTGGACTTCCTCCAGTTCATCAACATCTTTCTTAACCCATCAGCCCAAAGCAGGCAGGGCGTTCCAGTCCCGGCATCAGGCTGAGAGGAACAACATACCCTGTGTCTCCTGCAAACACATCACTACCTGACACACACCTTTTCGCAAAGGCCCCCACCCTTTTGAACTCACACCCTCAAGCGCTGGCAAGCCCCCCCCAGCCCAGAGCCACCTGTGTGTTTTACACGGGTGCTGCCTCTTCCATCGGCAGGGTTATTAAGGAAAACATCAACTGCAAACGCTTTACAGAGGCTCCTGCATCGCCCGCTGACTGTGTTTTCTTGCTCTGACAGTAAACTGGAGAGAACCGCTCGATTTGAGCGCTGTCTGTGCGTTTGCTCTCCATTGAATTCACCTAAACAGTGTTTCTCAGTGTATTGCTGCACAATCTTGCTTAGGAGAAGGTCAGTGTCTCGTCCTGTCCCTCCGCAGGAACTTCTCGCTGCCTGCCCGGCCTGGTTAGCTACAGCAGGGACTATTTTGAGCAGGAAACCTCAGAACAGCAGCGAGACTGCCAGGGAGAAGTGGTGAAAAGCAAGCGGTCGGGGAATATTTGTGTGAATAAGCCTGCAGAGCTGGGGTTGCACTCTTGGCTTCATGGGCTCGTGTTGTTTGGGTTTTTATCCAGCTATTTGCTGTGCGTGCTCCCAGCATCAGTAGGGTCTCACCTCAATGCTGGGGTGCCTTGGCTGAAATGCCACCTGCGGGGCTGAAAACAATTTGTTTTCAGCTGGCACATCGGGAGGCTGATGACCACAGTGAGGAGGAGTACGGAACAGCACAGGAACAAGGCAAAACCCACAGCCCAGACTCAGAGGGAGCACAGCCTGCTCCAGCTCTGGCTGTGGCTTGTGGTAACACCCTGGCACAGCCGTGGGGTTTCTGGGAAATAAAAGTTACACCTAACACCAAGGGAGAGGGTGAGGATGCTCTTACTTGCAGCATGTTGCTCTTATCCGGGTAAACCAGAGTCCAGTAGGTCTCTGGTGAACAGGGAGTGAGGGGGTATTAACAAATACCTCTATTTTGCTGTATGTTGTCAGTCTCCTGTATCCATTGCAGCTCGGGGTGGCTGAACAGAGAGCCACTGGCTCTGTTTTCACTAATAAAAACTGCCCAAACTGGATGGCGTGTCATACACCCAGCTAGAGGCCACAAGTTCTAAAATATCTCCGCCAAATAGTTTTCTGTTTGCCTGCACTGCTCCAAACCAACAGTTTTTAATTTGCATGTGCAGTTCAGGACGGCTCCAGGCTGCAGGGGCAGCGATGGGGAGGGGGTGGTGGTAACTTCTGCCAGATCACCCAGGGGAGCCACCCCCCTCTCTGTGTGATTTTGTGTTCAATGCATAAATTCAGCTCTGCTTTGCCTCTTGTGTAATTCAGTTTGGCTGGCAGAAGGCTGGCAGACTGCCTAGGCATTGTGAACCACGCGTGCTCTGTGATGAGAAACACCTTGAGCAGACAGCAGCTTTGCAGCAGCCATCCCGTCCCATCCCATCCCATCCCATCCCATCCCATCCCATCCCATCCCATCCCATCCCATCCCATCCCATCCTCCTCCACGGGGAGGAAGGAACCAGCAATACTACATCTCTGCAAGCTTGTTCCCTAAGCGAGGTGAGCACTGTGGGCTCCTGAAGGGCAGATGAAGAAGCTCATGTGCTGGGGACATGGGGAAGCAAAACTCTGCCTCAGATGGGGTGGGGTGGCTGTGGGAGACCACCTGTTCTTGTTCCTGCTTGCAGTGTGGCTGTGTCTCTCTGCTTTCCCCCCATCCTGGTGTCCAAGCCCTTGGAGATGTGAGGGGACATGGGGCAGTAGCACATGACAGAGGAACAGGATGGGAGGTGACCCTCTGCCCATGGAGGGAGAGCAGGAAAGCCTCTTCCCCAAGAGAAAAAGGGCTTCTGAGAGGCCTCAGGTCAGGAGGGATCTGACCTTGGGGTACACAGGGGTTTGGGCTGCCATGGGTAAGGAAGTTTCTTCCCACCCCTCTCTGGGTGCTTGACACTCACTCCATAGGGTACTGCCAGCCCCAAGTCTTCAAGGGGCCACAGCGATTGATATTCCCATGTAAATACCAGGGTTGGTGATGGTCACAGAGGAAATCAAGGGTGCTTCTGCTGTCCTCACAACAAACAGGACTTAAGAAATCTATGAGGATACATGAATCACAGATACTTGTGTTTGCAAACCATATCTGAACCCCGCTACCCAAATCCTGGTGGCACCCAGCACAGCTGGTGGAGCCCTTGGAGGATCTAGCACCTGGATGCTGCGTGGAGCTATGTCAGGTAGGCTCAGACCTGCCCAGCCAGACCTCCGCTCAAAAGCATTAGTGCCATCCCAGCCACAGGGAGATTAGAGCTGCAGGACCAGTCTTAAATATAAAATAATTTATTTGGGATTATTTTTTGTTTTTCTGTCGTCTCTCCTGTGTTTTCAAGGTTTGCTCCCCTGCCTGCAAGGCTCAGATGCGGTTAGATGCAAGGTCCCTGCATCCTGCACAGTGTGGATGGGCCCCACAAACTCATTTCACAAGTGGCTCACCCACTGACCCAGGGTCTCCAGATTACCAAGGGCTGAGCTAATGCTGAAAGCTCCCAGACAAGCGGCTTTTTCAGGAAGTGCAGTCCTGGAAAATGCAGCCCGAGAGAAAATAAACTCCCTCGAGCCACAGAAAAAGACCCAAGCCTGCAATTTCTTCGTTGCTGTCTGGAAAGGGCTGGGGCTGTGTCTTCCAAAAGGTTAAAACACAGGGTAGGGATGTTATTTTAGTGAACGGCTGAGCCCCTTCCAACCTCCCGACAAATGGAGAGGTCCCCGAGTCCTGTTTGTGCAGATGCGGAGCTGGGCTGGGCTCCAGGCCACGTCCTCCCCCCGCGGGGATGGCTCCGGGCTTTGGAAAAATTACGCAGAGGGGGAGTGGAAAAGAGGCTGTTTTGCAGGTGGTGCTGAGTTATTCCAGACATGGAGCGCAAACGCAACTGCAAATCAGTGGAATTCCCTCCTCCTCCACCCCCTCAAAAAAAGCTGGTCTGTGCTGGTAATTAAGGCTGGGGATTACTGGTGGGGCGAAGCATAGCAGGAGGCTCAGTCTACCCGTGCTCCGAGCCTTGGTCAGCATCAACCCTTCCCCCTGCAGTCCATCCCCAGCCCCACTCCGGGGTCCTGGCATTCACCTATTTTTGACAAGTTTCCTTTAAAAAAGACATCCTTGGTAGCCGTGGCTGGGCTTGCCCCGTCAGCCACAGACCTGAGGGTACAACTGGTACGTGCCAGCCCAGACTGGCGAAAAGGGTAGAAAGTCAAACGTGGACTCTCTAGAACTGTACAGTGAGTAATTGCTAATGGCTCAGCCTTGTAAGAAACAGCTTTAAAAGTAAGTAATTGCTTGCTCCAGGTGCTGAGGCAGGATGAGGAGACCTCACTGCTTGACACAGCCATTCAGCATCCGTATGCATGAAGCACCAGGGCTCTGTGTGCTGCCTTGTCTTGTTCAGTGGCTGACAAAGGCATCTATCGGGTCATTAACTCGAATTCCGCAATCAGTTTTGCTACCAAGAGGACCATCCATTACTATTACACGGGAAACCTTGCACACAGGTCGCTCCAGCACACCATTATTTTATTGTGTGTAACCAGGCCTCCCAAGAGAGAGCTTTGCTCTCTGGGTTTGGTGCCTAGGGTATGTGTTTGCTTGATGGCCCTCTTTTGATATCGGGTCACTTTTCTGTTGTGTCTGCCCTGGCACAGGATTGATGATGATGGCTTTGTATGGCGTTACGAGAGAGTCGCAGCCTTTCTGGGTAACCTGGTGCTCACTGAGTAGGTGTCGTCATTGCTAAGCACAAGCGGGGAACCTGAGATACATCCCAAAGAGCTTCCCCAACCCCACAGAAGGGCTTGGTACGGTATCTCAAAGGGAATGCCTACTCTGAGCTGGACTGTTCTCCTGGATTGACAGGTCCCTCCTGCATCAGAGGAAGGTTGTCAGTGGTCTATCACTCATCTTGAGATCCCTTCAGTCTCTTTGTGGCCAATGCATGATGTGCTCATGGTTGATCTACTTCCTCAAGTTTACACTAAAATGCACATTGATAAAGAGGGGTCCCTTAGGCAAAGAAGGAGCTTAGATGTCTCTGGGGTTCCTGTTGGAGTCTATGGAGTGACATCTGGATCTCTAATGCCTATGAGTCCCTCGGTGTTAGATATCTAGATGTCACCTCCAGACAGGCATCTGGCCTCCCAGCACTGCTCAGTTTTCACGCTGGACCATCAAAGGTGCAGGGGACAACCGGACTTTGACATCCAAACTGAAGAAGATGAAGTTAGAGCAGATCGGTCTACTCGATTACACGAACTGCCAGCTTCAGGCGAGTAAATAATCACTTTTGGCAACGGGTCTGTTTTGAAGCTGCAACTACAGCTATAAACAGACTGCCTACTGTGGCTGGCCTCGCATCGATAGTCCCCTTCCCGCTGGAGTGGAGAAGGGGGTGACTGAACCCCCTCGGGGACATCGTCTCCTGCTGTTTTCCCTACCTCTCCAGGCCAGCTGCCAAGTTCCGAGGATGTGGTCCACACTTTGACGCGGCAGGACCAGAGCTTGGCCGGAGCACATGTGTTATGCTACAGCTGTTCTTAGCCCTCTCCAAGTTTTTCATCCAAGATCTTGCTAGTTATCTGAGAGCACACAGAGCTGCTGATCTTATCGTCGGTGGGACATACATCTGTGCAGAAGGTCACAGTGACCAGTGGTAGCTGGGAGGTGTCTGTGATTTTGGCCGTGAGCACACGGGGAAGCCTCCTTTGCCTCGGGTGGGCTGGGGAGCTGTGCACATCTCTCCTCGAGGAAACCTGCAGCCCCTTCTTGGTGCCTCGTACAAAAAAACCTCCTCCTTTCTTCTCGTTGTTACAGTCAATCCTGCTGTTTTCATCAAAAGATAATTTTGGGGAAAATAATTGTTTTCAGTGGAATTCTTAGTGTTTTTTTAATGATTAACTATGCAAAGAAATGCAAAGCTGCTGGAATAAAAATGAGGGTGTGTTTGAAGAGGGAAAGGGAAAGGGAAGAGGAAAGGGAAAGGGAAGGGGAAGGGAAGGGGAAGGGGAAAGGGAAAGGGAAGGGGAAAGGAAAGGGGAAAGGGAAGGAAAGGGAAGGGGAAAGGGAAGGAAAGTGAAGGGAAGGCAAGGGAAGGCAAGGGAAGGCAAAGGAAGGCAAGGGAAGGCAGGGAAAGGCAAGGCAAGGCAAGGCAAGGAAAGGGGAAAGGGAAGGGATTTCTGGAGCCCAGTACTGACTGATTAACCTGTGAAACAGGACAGCAGATGTTGGTTAGATGTTGTGTGGGCCCATGTACCACAGGAGCCTTCTGGGAACTTCTGAAGCAGCTTCAAGGCAGAAAAAGATGCTGCTGCAGGATTTGGGGCCTGTGAGGAGCACGGCCAGCAAGAGCAGGGGAGGTGCAGCTCAGCCCTGTGTGGGGACGAGGGGATGCCCGGCCAGAAATCTGCTCTCCCCCAGGAGGAACCAGCACCGCTGCAGTGTCTGCCAGTAACCCTGAGGACAACGCATGGTTTCCTGACTCCTGCCAGCCCGCTGCTTGACAGGAGACAGGGTGGTTTGTCCTCCATATACGTGACACTGATGGATGACCTCGGCTCCTGCAGAGGGAGGGAAACTGCCTACGGTGAAGGTCCCTGGTGCCAAGACCTCACCACTGCTGGCAAATACAAATATACCCCATCACAAGGACGCATCTTTGCTCTCTGTAGCCTGCAAAAGCGCGGTTTGCTGGAAGGTGGAGTTAGCAGCAACGCTAGATTGAGTAGGGGAGGGAGGGACGTGAGCACAGAGATATTTGGCATAAGGCACCAAGCCCTTATCGTGACCCTGATGAGCTTGGTGCGTGTTCAGCTTTTCGACGTGCTGAGAGGAACTTTGCTGGCCTGTTTTGCCAGGGTGACTTCGAGAAGACTGGGAAGCCTTCCAAACTGAGACCTGGGGACTTCAGCTCCCCTGGAACAAGGCGATAGTTAAAAGGCTGCAGTGTGGGGCGCCTTGTTGAGTTTTTTTGTTCCCCTGGGGTTTTTTGTTAAATCTTCTCCAGGCATACAGAGAACAATAACATTTTGGGAACGCCCATCACGAAACATTGGCTGTACCCTCAGTTTCTTCAGGTTTGGAGTTACTCCCATAAAGTGACTGAAGTCAAATGAGACTTTTCCACTTACACAGATGAGAAGCTTGAAACCCAGCTGCATTGTGTGTGAATTTAAAAAACACAAGTTCTACAGGAAAAGAAAAAAAAAAAACTACAGATGTCAGGGCAGCTCTGTCTCTCTGCCAGCTCCAAAATCACGGGTGAATTTGGGACCTCTGGGATCACATGGGAAGCCCGAGCAGCTCCCCCTCGCATGCAAAGCCTGCTGTGAAATATGGGGGAGCAAGCTGGCTCCCCGTCCTGTGGTCCACCGAGGTGTAGCCCTGCCTTTTAGGGTGCCAGACTTGCTTCCATAACATCCCCATGAACAGCACATGCAAAACAGACCCTGGCGACCCGAGGCAGCCCACAGAGACACCCATCCCTGGGGAGACTGTGGGACGAGCAGCATCGGTGGCAGAGGGCTGTGGAGCTGAGCCGAGCGGGGGAAGTTTTGGGGAAGTTTTGGGGATGGGCGGGTTGTGAAACAGTTTCCTGTTTACTTGTCTCTCACTTTTTTCTTGGTTAGCTAAAAGCTCTAGCTGCTAAACTGCTGCTTGCACCAGTAACGCAGGGGAAAGCCCTGTCCCCTGCTGCGCGTTACTCCCATTCTTCTTCCCTCAAACCAGCCCAGGCCTGGGAGGACACGGCTGCACTTGTGTGCCCATCCTCAGCACCCCTGTACTGTCCACTTGCAGCTGGAAAAGACCGTTCTCCTGGGTCCTTACTGACATTTAATGCTTCGAGTTGATTAAAATAGTATATTAACCAGAAGGCTCAGGTGTAATAGGAATAACAGATATACACAGGGCGTAATTGCATGGCGAGTAGGACTTCACTAAATGAGCTGTAGTCTGTTGTTATGCTGAGAAGGGAAGGATTAGCGCATTATTATTTTTTTTTTTTTTGGTTGGAAGCCTCAGCTCTGAGGAAGTGATTCCCAGCTGGGGTAAAACAGCATAACTACTTAGCGGGTTTCTTATTTAGAGTGTGGCCACTGGAGACTATTTTAAGACAGCTTGGCTTACAAGAGTGAAGTGCCTCTGCCGTGCTTCCTAGCCCCAGGTTCCTTAGTGGAGAGCGGATGTGGGCAGGCTGTGCCCTGCATTGCACTGGACCAGGCGGTTCGTGATGGCTCAGGGGTGAGGGAAGTGCTGGGGTATCCGTTTCATCACCCCCAGGACAGCTTGGCTTGGCAGAGCCTCCCTGTAAGGACCGAACAGGACTGGTTTGCCTTAGGCTGCAGGTTGGGGAAACTGAGGCAGGGTGAGCTAGGAGGGGCTGAACCCAGGGCCTGTGCCCATCACTGCAGCATCCCTGTTCCACATCAGGATGAGACCCCAGCACTCACCACACTGCAGCCCCTGGCAGTGGAAGGGAACCATTGTCACCTCAGTGGGGTCCCCAAACCACAGCAGAAGCAGAACCTGGTGTATCCAGCAAAGCACAGACCCAGCCGGGTGCATAGGGACATGCAAAGAGGATCCTTGCTCTTTTCCCTTGCTCCTGCTGATTTTTTCTCTGCAGTTTACCCCATGGATCAGTGAAGAGCTGGCAGAAGCCCTTCTGCACCACTGGACCTTGTCTCTTTGGGCCATGAAAGCCATCAGCTTAACTGGCTACAGGGATTTGCTAATCTGGTACTGACAAACACTGTCTGTCTGGCCAACCCTGAAGCACAAGATTGGGTTAAGGAAAACTTGAGAAGTTTTTTTTTTTTTTCTTTTCCTTTATTTACTTTTTGTGTGTGTGTCTTTGAGCTTTAAACATTTATGCCTTTGTTTGGTTTTTGGTTCTGAGCCCTCCCTTGTCATGGAAAACCATCCCAAACTAGAAACCAAACAAACATAAAAGCTCATCGTCTAGCGGAATTGCAGCTTCCAGCAAAGCTGGGAGGGCCGAGGCAGCCACGCCAGCAGGGGTCTATGAGCACGGCCTCGAGGGTGGACAACAACAGCATTTTGGGGTCAGTGGGACAGGATTACGCACTTGTACCAGTGCAGGGAGTCCCGAGCTGGGGCACAGCAGCAGCATTGTCTTTGCAGATGCTAGAAAGCAGCTCCCCCCTCCAGAAGACTGAGCTGCACCCCCAGGCACCGTCCCCCGTTTAGGGAGTCTCTGTCTTTCGAGACACTGGCAGGGAAAGAGAATCCTGGCAGTGTCACCTCTGCCTTGTCCCTGTCCCTCAGAGAGAGCTTTGGAGGGGCAGTTACCCTTCTGCAGGGTCCATGGAAGCAGGAGAAATGAGGGTACAGGCTGTGCGGGTGGGGGGAATAGCTAGGGACTTTTTGAAGAGGTGGCGGTTCCCCTGCCCTCAGTGTCTCTCCATGGGGTGCAGTCAGGGGAGGATGGTGGTGGCCCCTGCTAGCGCCAGCAGGCGGATGTCCCCAGGGACGAGGATGTTCCTCCTGCCCCTGAAGGCTATAACCAGCCCTGCAGCACCCAAAACTGCTCCTTGTCACGTGCCCAGCCCTGGTTTTGAGTGCGGATGGAGAAATTTTAAAATGTTGGGGATGAAAGAGTGGTGTGGCAGAGATGTCCCTCCAAAGGACACCAGCCATACCCCAGCCATGCTGAGCCCCCATGGCCCTACTCTGGTGCATGGACTGTGGCCAGGAGCTGACGCTGGGGAGTGTGGAGGGGGAACAGCAAAACCGCAATCCAGTCATTTTTATTGCTTCTTTATATGGCAATGTTCCCTCGTCCTCTGCTGGGAACTCCCAGGGCTGTTCCTGCTCACCCCTCCATGTCCCCACTCTGCCAGGAGCACAGAGGTTTTATAGCATCCTCTGTGGACCACAAGGGCTCCTCCAAAAGCCCCATCTGGGGGATGAAATCCCCAAGGTTGCTCTCAGGGCTCCCATGCCCTCCCATTGAGCTTTACTCTGGATTTTATGTTCCCTTGCCTTAAATAAGGAAAAGTTCTTGTTTTTAGAAACCCACACATTTGTCCCAGTAACTCTCCTACTCCTCCATTAGGGACCTTCCGTCAAAGGCACCGCTGCCTCCCTCCAGATCCTTGCTAAGCTCTAGGAATTGCCCTCAGCCTCTCTAATCTCAGGGGCTATTTGACCATACACCTTGGTCGAACCATGCTGGGATGAAGGAAGATCTGGTACAGGCAAGCTGCCACCCAAGGCAGAGGTGCAATGAACGCTCTACAGGCTCGAAGGATAAGCCTTAAGCATCTGAGCATCCTTGATCTTCGAGTCCTGCTCAGTGCCTCGATCTGCCTCCATGGGAGACCTGTAAATTAAACACAAACCTGACCCTGGTGCACTTCAGGGTTTGCCAGCTCCTGTGCAGGCTCAGTAGGCTGCTTGCAGTGGGTGGGGAGCCCACAAAGTCTGTTTTCTTGAGTGGTTTTGCTTCTTAAAGGTTGAGCTCATGCTCTGGGTAGGGGGAGGGGGATTTGAGGAGGTCTGCTGTACCCCAAAACGTATTTTCATGAGACTGGCAGTCTTCTAATAGTTGAAAAACTGACAGGTTGGAATGAAACTAGCCCACAGATTCAGGTCCTTTAAGAAAAGTGAAGGAACACACTGTGTGAGGTTACACATACCTTTCTCCTTAAGAAATTGAGCTAAAACCATCTAGGCACTGGGAGCAGCTTCCTCAGCATTGAAGGGACTTGCACGTTCAGAAAGGGCTGAGGAGCAAACTGGGCTCGCTGGAGACTGGGCAATGGAGGTTGTGCATCCCAACTGGCACTTGAAACTTGGCTTCCACTTGTAAAATGGCCCCAAAATCTACAGCACCCTTCTGTGTGCTTGTGGTGGGAGTGGGCTGTTCTTCCCAGCCATGGTGCTTGTGGTGGGCACTGAGGTGTTCTTCATCAAGCTCTCCAAAAGGCCCTGGGCAGGGGATTGTGCTGAGCTGCTGTGGCCCACATAGGCTGAGCCAGTCTCTATCCTCTGCTGTGGTGGCTTTGATATGGTTCCTCCCATCAGGGGTGGGAGGCCTGGACTCAGCTCTGGCATCACCTGGGGAGAACACGCCAAGGAGCTCAGGTCTAGAGAACGGGGACACAGTGTACTCCTCTCCCCTGCCTTCCCACAGAGATCCTCTAAACGATGGTGGGAGAGGACCACGATGAGGCCAGGCTCCATATCACTCACTTCAGTGATCAGTAATCGCAGAATCACAGAATGGCTGGGGTTGGAGGTACCTCTGGAGATCACCCAGTCCAACCACCCTGTTATAGCAGGGTCACTAAAGCAGATCAC